>CM051237.1:382473112-382628112 GCA_027917425.1 Gastrophryne carolinensis | reverse complement strand
TCCTGAGGAGGCCACTCCTCAAAAAGGGGAATTCTTTGGGACTTCCAAGCCGCGCCCAAATCAAAAGCATTTTGATGGCATTATTCTTAAGGAATGGGAGAAGCCTACTCGGCTTCCAGGTATTCCTCAAGGTTGGGATAAAAAGTATCCCTTTCCGGTGGACGTGGTAAAACGATGGTCGTCCCCTCCCGAGGTGGATGCCCTGGTGCTCGGGTTATCCAATACTTCTATTTTGCATTCTCCTGACTCCACCCCTCTCAAAGATGGTGAGAATAAACACATTGATCAGATGGCTTGCCACGTGTTTGCTAGTGTCGGTTCAGCCTTGCGGCCTGTTTGTGCTTCGGCACTTTTGGCAGTGGCTACCAGGTCTGTGGTTAGAGACCTGTTGAGTACCTCCAGGCTTGACCTGGCTAGTGATGAGTTCGCCGCCCTTAAGCGGTGTGAATTGTCCTTTGTGCTTGCCGCCTTAGATGACACCATGGTCATGTGTGGTAAAACCTCGGCCTTGCTTGTAGCTATTCGGCGGTCGGTATGGTTGCGCCAGTGGGTGGCTGATTTTGTGGCCAAAAAGTTGCTTACAGCACTTCCCTTTGTGGGATTGCGGCTCTTTGGAGAAAGATTAGATTCTGTCACGAAAGGAGGGAAGTTACCTCAGCATAAGAGGCAACGTCGTCCCTTTCGGGGGCGGCCTCCTTTATTTTTTTAGGTGATTCCTGGAGTAGAGGCAGAGGTCGTGCCCGTTCAGGTCACAATTGGGGTTCCAAACCCAAGCCCGCTGCTAAGCCAGCTCAGCAATGAGGGGGCGCCCTCACCCTTGCGGGTGGGGCGACAGCTGCGGCACTTCTTCCAGGTCTGGGACCAGGAGGTCTCAGACAAATGGATTCTGGAAGTGGTGTCTCCCGGTTACAAGCTGGAATTCGAGATCCGGCCTCCTCCCAGATTCTTCAGGTCTCAGGTCTCGAGTGCCTTCGGATCCACTGGCCGCACAGGGACTCCGGGCGGCAGTAAGTTATCTGCTGGACATGGCTGTCATTTGCCCAGTGCCTTTCGTGGAAAGGGGCTTGGGATTCTATTCCAATCTATTCACAGTGCCCAAGAAGGACGGCTCCGTTCGACCCATTTTGGATCTGAAGCTCCTCAATCGGTTTATCCGCTTCAGGAAGTTTCGCATGGAAACCTTGCAGTCAGCCGTCGATTCTCTTCGTCAGGGGGACTTCATGACGTCCATAGACATCAGGGATGCTTATCTGCATGTACCTATCTTCCTGGCACACCAGAGATTCCTCAGGTTCGTGGTGGAAGATCAGCATTTTCAGTTTGTGGCCCTTCCATTCGGGCTTACCTCGGCTCCGAGGGTGTTCACCAAGGTATTGGCGGGGGTGATGGCCCTCCTCAGAGTCCAGGGCATTCGCATTGTACCATACCTGGACGACCTTCTCATTTTGGCTTCCTCTCTCAGCCAAGCGGAGCTAGACACCAGAGTGGTGGTATCCACGCTGGAGAGGTTCGGTTGGGTGATCAACTATTTCAAGTCCTCCCTCTCCCCGTCCAGGGAGGTTTCGTTTCTGGGCATGACTCGCGATGCCTTTCAGGCCAGGGTGTTCCTTCCTCAGCCCAAGATTCTTCTGATCCAAGATTTGGTTCGGCTTCTGCTTTCAAATCCTCGCCCGTCTATTCGGCTAGGGATGAGATTGGTAGGTCTGATGGTTGCTTCCTTCGAGGCAGTCCCTTTTGCCCAGTTTCACATGAGGACGCTTCAGCTCCATCTTCTAGCGACTTGGAACAAGTGTCCGCTGTCATTGGATCAGTCTTGTCTGCTTTCTCCCCGGGCTCAGCAGTCCCTTCAGTGGTGGCTAGTGTCAAGCAATCTGTTGAAGGGCAGATCCTTTCTGACCCCTTGTTGGGAAACGGTCACCACGGACGCCAGCCTGTCAGGCTGGGAGGGCTTCTGGAGGGAACATCAGTTCCAGGGGTTATGGGGGCCTCGGGAGGCTCATACCCCTATCAACGTTTTGGAGCTACGGTGCATGATATTGCTCTTTCTCTGCTCACTCAGAAAGTTGCCTTTTTGGTGGCTGTTACCTCTGTTCGGCATGCCTCTGAGTCTCAAAGGCTCCTTACTTTGAGAGGCACCTGGACAAGGTAGTTTTCCACTTTAAGCCGGATTTCCTTCCTAAGGTGGTTTCGGCCTTCCACCTCAATCAGGATGTAGTTCTCCCTTCCTTGTGTCCTAAGCCTAGTAATGACAAGGAGAGGACCTTACATTCTTTGGATGTGGTTCAATGTGTGAAATATTATTTGGTGACTACTTCTCCTTTTCGTAAGACGGACGCCTTTTTCGTGGTGCCCTCCGGGCCCAGGAAAGGTCTGGCGCCCGCTAAGTCTTCCATTAGTAAATGGATTAGACAGGCCATTGTTGGGGCCTATTCTGCCAAGGGGAAGGTTCCCCCTTTTCGCGTTACTGCTCATTCTACTCGTGCTGTTGGAGCATCTTGGGCTTTTCAGCATCAGGCTTCTGTTGAACAAGTTTGCAAGGCTGCTACTTGGTCTTCTGTTCATACTTTTTCTAAGTTTTATAAGGCTGATGTGCGGGCCTCAGCGGATGCTGTTTTTGGCCGCAAAGTTCTGCAAGCTGCAGTAGTTTTAGTTTGCATTATTGCCTTTTTGGGATCCTCACCCTTTATGGGCACTGCTATTGGATGTCCCAAGTGTCATGAATATTCGGAAGCGGGGTGTGTGACATACTGGGAATAATACCATTTTGTGATTACTCACACCCCGCTTCATCCCGCCCTTTTTTGGTTTTTCTGGGATCCTTTATATGGTGAACCTTTTTCTTTGCTGTTTACATTTGGCTCTTCCTGGTCCCTTTACTGCTGTCTTATACTGGGGAATGGTGGGAGGTCCCAGGTATTTATGGACCGGGAGGTATTTTTTTTCATGTAATCTCTGCAAAATCGCCCTCTACAGGACAGTTACCCAAGTGTCATGAATATTCGGAAGCGGGGTGTGTGACATACTTGTAATAGCCATTTTACAGGTGAGTAATCACAAAATGGTATTTTTCTATGATGGGGGATGCCCCAGCCCCAAACCTTGGGTCCTTGGTCCCTCTCCCTCACCCTGTCTCCCATCCCCTCTAGACGGTCGTGCGGTTCCCCTTATAGCTGTGGGCGGCGCGGCTGGCAGGGGGCGCCCGGGGGGTCAGTGTTTGTGTGTGTTTTTGACTTTGCATTAGTGTGTGCGGACCGTTGTACGACGCTCCGCGGTGGTTGGCGCTATATATAATTTTGCTCTGTCATGGCGCCGGCGCCTCATGTGATCTCAGTTTTGCGCTCTTCGGGGGGCTGGAACCGCGGTTTGACGCGTTTTACGTCATGTACTCGCGGTCCTCCCCTCTAGGTACTGCTGTCGGCGTCATTTTGTGGTCTCGTCCTTGCGGTGCTGCGACGCTGTCTGGCTGTACGCTGATCTCTGGTGATCTGTCCGCTTGGTCCGTGAGTCCCTTACGATGGCTTTTTATATTGGTTTTTACTCTGTATGTGCTGGGGATACTTATTCTGCATTTTGTTGTGTCTTGTAGGCGGGTCCCCTTGACTGTGGTTCTCCCGGCCCTGCCCCTTACCAATCTCCCACCTTCCCTAGCGGGCTTCGGGGGGGGGAATCCCAAATAGGATGGCTATTGCTAGCTGTGTCCCTGTTCTATCTACTACGCCTGTATCCAAAATCACCATATGGAGGCTTCCGGGGATAATGTGCTTGGGGTTCCTTCGGGACAAGCCCAGCTGTGTGTTGCGTGTGGGGTATCCCCTGTGAGTGATGGTGTCAAGGTATGTTTACCCTGCGCCCAGCGTGTACTTGCGCTTCAGCCTGGGCCGTCTGCTAAGGGTCCCAGTGCTGCGCCCCCTTCTACTTCGCCTACCCCCCCCCCACGCTTACATTTGACTCCCAGCGAGGAGCAAACTAGCGGGTAGTCTCAAGGTGGATTGGCTTCACAGGTGGCCCGTATTGAAAAGCATCTGGCTGGGTCAGCCCCGCGTAAGGCTTCTGCCAAGAAGCGGCATTTATATTCCCCTGTTTCCCTCTTCCCTATGGCGGCTGAGAACTTTGTTCCAAGTATACAGCACGTCCTGTTCCAGAAGATTCCTTACACATGGGTTATACATCCACAATATGGCGCTGGACTGCCGAAAACCGCTTGTGGCTCCTCCCGGCCCTATATAAGTCGGCGACCTCCCACAAATTCCCCAGTTCTTATCTGCAGTCTGGGCTGCAGGATAGAAGATGGCTCTTTATGCTGCGCAGGTGAGCCGGGCTTATCAGCCTGCGGCCCTGTAGGACTATTCCCACCCGTTCCGAACCCACTGCCTCCCGGCTGAACTGGTTCGGGTGAAGGTAGGCAGCACCGGGGTCAGGTGCTGAGGAGCGCTGCTCCAACTGCAGTCCCTGCATTGACAGGGTAGGTGGTATAGGCCTGTGGTGAGCCTTATGGGATGCCCCTCCCACTCTCTGGGGTTCCCTTAACCCCTGTCCCCCTTAGATGGGCCCCCTCCTTTCATTATTCTCTCTGGAGTATGTGGCTGCTGCTCCCCTGCCTCGCTCTCCCTGGGGAGACCTCCGGGAGGGGGGGGCTCCCACTTAGTTTTACTGTTAATGCCGCCGCCGCCGCACACCTGTACTACGCTCTGCGGACGGCGGCGACATTGCCTCAGGCGCTGTTGCGCCATCATTGACCGGCGGAATCACGGCGCGTTTCGCGCTCTTCGGTGGGGGGGCGGGCCTTGCGGATGACGTTTTCCACATCAATTCTCCGCGGCCCGCCCCTCGAGGTATATGCGGGCGCCATTTTGATTCCTCGGGCTCCGTGTCTGCTGTCTACCTACCGCAGTCCGTGAGTGTATGTATATATATTTGATTGTTTTATTCTTATGGGGATGTCTTCTTATGTCTTTCAGGCGGGTTAAACTTTATAATCATCATATGGAGGCTTCTGGGGATAATGTGCTTCGGGTTCATTCGGGACAAGCCCGGCTATGAGTTGCGTGTGGGGTATCCCCTATAAGTGATGATGTCAGGGTGTGTGTACCCTGCGCCCAGCTGGTGCTTGCGCTGCAGTCTGGGTTGCCTGTCGCTGGGCCTAGTGCTGCGCCCCCTCTGGCTTCGCCTACCACCCCACGCTTACATCTGACCCCCAGCGAGGGGTATGGCAGCGGGGAGTCTCAACCTGATCTGGCTGCACAGGTGGCCAGCATTGAAAAACATATTGCTGGGTCTGTCCCGCGCAAGGCTTCTGCTAAGAAGCGGCATTTATCACCCGCATTTTCCTTCTTCCCTGTTGAGGCTGAGGAATTTTTGGACACGCCACTGGGACAAGAAGTATCCCTTTCCTGCTGAGGTGATTAAGCATTTGTCATGTCCTCCCGAGGTGGACACGCCCGTTCTGGGGCTGTCCAATACATCTGTCATGCATTCCCCTGACACTACTACTCTGAGGGATGGTGAGGACCGGCGCATGGACCAGCTGGCTTGCCATGCTTTTGCCTGTGTGGGGACCGCGCTATGCCCGGTTTGTGCCTCTGCCATTACAGCTATTGCTATTAAAGGGCTGCTTAAGAGCCTCTTGGATGGGGCCTCTGATGACGTGGGAGGAGAAGAGTATAGATCTCTCCTGCTTTGCTATGAATTTGTTGCATATGTTCTGTCTGCCATGGATGTTGCCATTAGAATGTGTGGGAGGACTTCTGCCCTTTTGGTGGCTATACGCCGCTTTGTTTGGCTGCGTCAGTGGGTAGCGGATAATACTGCTAAGAAGGCTCTCACTGGCTTTCACTTTTAAGGGGCTGCGCCTCTTTGGTGAACGCTTTTTTTGCCAGGGGCGGCAGGTTACCTCAATGTAGGAGGCCATCCCGGTACTTTCGGGGGATAAGTTCCTTTCTCCCTTCCTTCCGTGGTTCCAGAATTGGTCGAGGAGTCTCCCTTGCTGGGGCTCGCGAAGACTATTGGGGCAGGGGCAGAGGACGTGGCCGCCCCGGCCCCTCCTGGGGTCCCAAGCCAAAATCCCCCCCCCAAGCCCCCTCAGGCATAAAGGGGCGCCCTCACCCATCCGGGTGGGGGGATGGCTTCGGCTCTTTGCTCACGTCTGGAGGCTTCATGCCTCAGACCAGTGGGTCCAGGAGGTAGTTTCCTCCGGTTACAAGATAGAGTTTGCAGCCTGGCCACCCCCAAGATTTGTCAAATCCTGGATGACTCAAAACTTCTTGTCAGCACAGGGTCTGCTGCGCAAGATTTCCCAGGAAGGGGTGCCAACCATTCTGGCCCCTGTTGGCCAAGAAGAGTGTGGTTCGCAGACATCGTGCAGTTGGCAGTAGATCAGTACGCCCTGCCCAAGGTTCCAGATCTGCTCACTCAAGGGCAGCTACGCCATCCCAATTTACAAACGCTGGCTTTAACGGCCTGGCTGCAGAAACCTCCATCTTGATGGAAAAGGGGCTGCCTGCCTCTGTTGTTAGTACCATGATTCAGGCTAGGAAGAAGTCCTCGTCATCTATCTACTATAGGGTATGGCATGCTTACATTGACTGGTGTGTGTCTAGGTCGCTTCCCTGTCGGGTGTTTTCCATCCCCAGGATTCTGGAATTCCTGCAACATGGTTTGGATTTGGGTCTTTAACTTAGTACCCTCAAAGGTCATGTTTCAGCTTTGGCTATCATGTTTCAGCTTTGGCTATTTTCTTCCAAAGATCCTTGCCAACCATCGTCTGGTTAAGACCTTTTTTCAGGGGGTTACTCACGTGCATCCTCCACGTAAGCCTATGTTACCAGTCTGGGATTTGAACTTGGTATTATCGGCCTTGCAGGGGTCTCCCTTGGAGCCCTTGCGTGCGGCCCATTTGTCTGTTTTGATGCTTAAGGTAGCCTTTTTCGTGGCTATCACTTCTGTTAGGCATGTTTCTGAGTTGGCGGCGCTTTCCATCAAACCTTCTTACTTTGAGAGACAGCAGGACAAGATGTTTCGTTTTAAGACAGATTTTCTGGCTAAGGTTGTGTCTGCTTTTCATCTCGATCAGGACATTGTTTTGCCTTCTCTGTGCCCTAATACTAGTAACTCTAAGGAGCAGGTATTACATTCTCTGCATGTGGTCAGGACCTTGAAGTTCTATTTGGTGGCTACTGAACCTTTCAGGAAGACTGATCCCTTCTGGGCCTAAGAAGGGTTTGGCTCCAGCTAAGTTCACCATCAGCAAGTGGATCCATCAGGCTGTGATTCAAGCCTATTCTGCTAAGGGGAAAGAACCTCTCTTCCGTCTTACTGCTCATTCTACTCGGGCTATTGGTGCCTCTTGGGCTTTTCAGCACCAAGCTTCTGTTGAACAAGTTTGTAAGGCAACCACTTGGTCTTCTGTTCATACTTTTTCTAAGTTTTACAAGGTTGATGTTAGGGCCTCAGCTGACGCTGCTTTTGGCCGCAAAGTTCTGCAGGTGGCAGTGGTTTAAACTGCCCGCTGTTACTTTTGGGGATCCCACCGTACCTTACGGACACTGCTATTGGATGTCCCATGTGTAAGGAATCTTCTGGAACAGGACGTTCTGTATACTTGGAATAATACAATTCTGTGATTACTCACCTGTAGAATTGGTATTATAAATATACAGCACATCCTGTTCCACCCCACCCTTGGTATCATTATTCTTAGTTACCTCTGTATGGTGATTGTTCATTGTTCTTTTGGGATTTTTTGTTATTATTGTTCTCCCGGCTTCTTGTGTAACTGCTTGTCAATACTGGGGAATTTGTGGGAGGTCCCCGACTTATATAGGGCCGGGAGGAGCCACAAGCTGTTTTCTGCAGTCCAGCGCCATCTTGTGGATGTATAACCCATGTGTAAGGAATCTTCTGGAACAGGACATGCTGTAAACTTATAATAACAATTCTACAGGTGAGTAATCACAGAATTGTATTTTTGCACTTTCTGGCTTTTGTCCCCTCGAGGAGGGGGAATTTATTTTCTGATTCAGAATCATCTGAGGAACAACCTAGAGCTTATGGTGGTACTGAGTCTCCCCTTGGAGAGGATCCTTGGTCCTCAGATGACACTGACAGGTTATTGTCTCATATTTTTGAAGTGCTTTGTATTTCTCCTCCTGCTGTGGCTCCGCAGCAGCAGGGTGAGCTTTTTCATACTGTTAGACCACGCTTGGAGTTCCCTGAGCAGAATCATTTTAATAATCTGATACTCAAAGAGTGGGAACGGCCTAGTAGGCTACCTGGGTGCCCAAGAGTTGGGACAGGAGGTATCCCTTTCCCACTGATGTGATTAAGCGTTGGTCCTGCCCTCCCGAGGTGGATGCGCCCGTTCTCGGGTTGTCCAATACATCTGTCATGCACTCACCTGACACCACTACCCTGAGGGATGGTGAGGACCGACGAATGGATCAGTTGGCCTGTCATGCCTTTGCCTGTGTGGGGACTGCGCTGCGCACGTGTTGTGCCTCTGGCATAACAGCCATTGCTATTAGAGGGCTGCTTAAGTGTCTCTTAGTTGGGGCCTCTGATAACACGGGAGGTGAGGTGTATAGATCTCTCCTCCTTTGTGATGAATTTGTTGCATATATTCTTTCTGTTATGGATGATGCCATTAGAATGTGTGGTAGGACTTCTGCCCTTTTGGTGGCCATTCGCCGCTCTATCTGGCTACGTCAGTGGGTAGCTGATAATGCTGCTAAAAAGGCCCTCACTGGTTTGCCTTTTAAGGGGCTACGGCTTTTTGGTGAACGCTTGGACCTGTTTGCCAGGGGCGGTAGGCCGCCTCAGCATAGGAGGCCACTTGTGCTATTGCCGCCTCTTGGGCTTTTCAGCACCAAGCTTCTGTTGAACAAGTTTGCAAGGCCGCTACTTGGTCTTCTGTTCATACTTTTTCCAAGTTTTACAAAGTTGATGTTAGGGCCTCAGCTGATGCTGCTTTTGGCCGCAAAGTTCTGCAGGCGGCAGTGGTTTGAACTGCTCGCCGTTGCTCTTTGGGGATCCCACCCTACCTTACTGACACTGCTTTTGGATGTCCCAAGTATAAGGAATCAAGTGGAACAGGACATGCTGTATACTTGGAAAAATACAATTCTGTGAGTACTCATCTGTGGAATTGTTTTTGTAGTATACAGCATGTCCTGTTCCATCCCTCCCTTGTTATCATTTTTCTTGGTTACCTCTGTATGGTGATTGTTCAAAATTTCATTTTGGGTTCTTATCCATTTTTGTTTCTCCCGGCTTCTTGTAATAACTGCTTGTCAACTCTGGGAATTAGTGGGAGGGTCCTGGCTATTTATGGGGCCGGGAGTGGCCACCTTGTGGCGGTATAACCCAAGTGTAAGGAATCAAGTAGAACAGGACGTGCTGTATACTACAAAAACAATTCTACAGGTGAGTGCTCACAGAATTGTATTTTTCAGCATGCAGATATAGCAATTTACTCTGTTAAAGTGGAAGTCCAGTGTCCCCATCATTTTCTCATTTTAGAGAAGGCTGGGAAGGAGGTAGGTTGGGGGGGGGTGATAGGGTCACTGGACTTTTTTTTCTAAATAGAAAATGTGATCTGCAAGGATAGTTTCATACCCAAGTACCCAAGTGATTTAAATCTGGGCCCAGAGAATGCCATGAAAAAACTCCCCAGGCCCCTATGCCACCTCCAGTTTGTGTTTTTCTAGCAAAGGTTAAAGCACAGGACATATGGCCTTCAGTAGATACAAGCTGCCCATGTGGAAAGTAGGAAGTTATCCATAATAATGTGACTCCTCTGTGTAATTTGAAAATGATGTGTTGCAAAAGGAAATTGCCCATTTTCAGCATATTGTCTAATAAATATGTTTATACTGAGTACATAACACATGTATCACTTGTTAACTGTATTCAAGTGCTACAGCATGTTTCACTCTGTCCTTTTGCAAGAAACCTTTAGTTGTTCTCAATGGTATGTTCAATGCTCACAAGATACTATGCTAATCAAGGGGGAAGGATAAAAGGGGAGGGAAGTACATCAAGCCCATCAATTCATCCTCTATACACATACAATTTGTCTCTTGCTGTTTATTTGTACTTACATACTTAGTTCTAGTGTACTTACATCAGTTACAGTAGTTCTTTTAAGAGGGCTGTCCTCCTGCTAGCAGAGTCAGATTCACGCCTTGCCCTGCGATTATTCTCACAAGACCATCCTGTCCGCTTTTGTCTGTAATATACAGTGTTCAATATTAATTATATCTCCCTCTATAGATTACCATGTTATAATGTATCCTATTTTCTATCCTTCCAATTTTTAGAATATTCCAAACATGTATTTATTTATTTTCTTTGCCTTGCTCCCATATGTCGTCATTAGAGATGAGCGAACTTTTGAAAAATTCGATTCGACTGATTCGCCGAATTTTCCGACAAAAATCGCTTCGACCCGAATTTATTTGCGACGAATCGCTATTAAAAACGGCTATTTCTGAGCCTCCTAGAGCCTCAATAGGGTTGTAAACCATTCTGCCTTGCTGTAACACGCACAGGATGCGTGCTGGGTTAGTTAAATAATACTTTGAATAAATATCACATGCAGATCAGAGGCATCGCTAATAGAATCGCAGAGCGGCACAATTGCAGAGAGTTGAAGTGGCATCACTATGAGGGGCAGGAGCCCAAACATTGCTTTAAAGAGACACTGGAGTTGGCAGCAGCAGGAGCCCAAAAATTGGATGAATCACACCCTGGAGTTGCAAGCAGCATCAGGAGCCCAAACATTGGCTGAAAGAGACACTGGAGTTGGCAGCAGCAGGAGCCCAAAAATTGACTGACACACCCTGGAGTTTCAAGCAGCAGCAGCAGCAGCAGCAGCAGGAGCCCAAATATTACTTTAAAGAGACACTGGATTTGGCAGCAGGAGCCCAAAATTGGATGAATCACACCCTGGAGTTGGCAGCAGCAGCAGGAGCCCAAACATTACTTTAAAGAGACACTGGGGTT
Organism: Gastrophryne carolinensis; assembly: GCA_027917425.1. Classification (NCBI taxonomy): domain Eukaryota; kingdom Metazoa; phylum Chordata; class Amphibia; order Anura; family Microhylidae; genus Gastrophryne; species Gastrophryne carolinensis. The sequence continues at coordinate 382,617,114 of CM051237.1, read as the reverse complement.
GGCTTCAGGAGCCCAAAAATTGGATGAATCACACCCTGGAGTTGGCAGCAGCAGCAGCAGGAGCCCAAACATTACTTTAAAGAGACACTGGGGTTGGCTTCAGGAGCCCAAAAATTGGATGAATCACACCCTGGAGTTGGCAGCAGCAGCAGGAGCCCAAACATTACTTTAAAGAGACACTGGAGTTGGCTTCAGGAGCCCAAAAATTGGATGAATCACACCCTGGAGTTGGCAGCAGCAGCAGGAGCCCAAATATTGCTTTAGAGAGACACTGGGGTTGGCTTCAGGAGCCCAACAATTGGATGAATCACACCCTGGAGTTGGCAGCAGCAGCAGCAGGAGCCCAAATATTACTTTAAAGAGACACTGGGGTTGGCTTCAGGAGCCCAAAAATTGGATGAATCACACCCTGGAGTTGGCAGCAGCAGCAGGAGCCCAAACATTACTTTAAAGAGACACTGGGGTTGGCTTCAGGAGCCCAAAAATTGGATGAATCACACCCTGGAGTTGGCAGCAGCAGCAGCAGGAGCCCAAATATTACTTTAAAGAGACACTGGGGTTGGCTTCAGGAGCCCAAAAATTGGATGAATCACACCCTGGAGTTGGCAGCAGGAGCCCAAATATTACTTTAAAGAGACACTGGAGTTGGCTTCAGGAGCCCAAAAATTGGATGAATCACACCCTGGAGTTGGCAGCAGCAGGAGCCCAAATATTACTTTAAAGAGACACTGGGGTTGGCTTCAGGAGCCCAAAAATTGGATGAATCACACCCTGGAGTTGGCAGCAGCAGGAGCCCAAATATTACTTTAAAGAGACACTGGGGTTGGCTTCAGGAGCCCAAAAATTGGATGAATCCCACCCTGGAGTTGGCAGCAGCAGGAGCCCAAATATTACTTTAAAGAGACACTGGGGTTGGCTTCAGGAGCCCAAAAATTGGATGATTCACACCCTGGAGTTGGCAGCAGCAGCAGGAGCCCAAATATTACTTTAAAGAGACACTGGAGTTGGCTTCAGGAGCCCAAAAATTGGATGAATCACACCCTGGAGTTGGCAGCAGCAGGAGCCCAAACATTACTTTAAAGAGACACTGGGGTTGGCTTCAGGAGCCCAAAAATTGGATGAATCACACCCTGGAGTTGGCAGCAGCAGGAGCCCAAAAATTGTCCTAAAGACATAAATATGTTTTGCACCATTTGGAAAGTGTAAAACGTGGCACCATGCTGAATCTAGTCGCATGCATCAGGCATTGGTGGGTGGAAATCCTGGCTGATCCATCCCTGATTCATTTTGACAAAGGTGAGTCTCTCCACATTTTTAGTTGACAGATGAGTTCTCCTCGCCGTAACTATGGCCCCCGCCGCACTAAACACCCGCTCAGATGGCACGCTACTTGCCGGGCAGGACAGCTTTTCCAGGGCAAACTCTGCTAGTTGCGGCCACAAATCAAGTTTGGCTGCCCAGAAGTCCAGCGGATCCTCAAGGTGTGTTGGCATGGTCATGTCAAAGTATGACATGACCTGCTGGTTCAGGTCCTGCTCCAGGTCTTCCTGCTGCTCATGAGTAGCCTCACTATGCGGGTGTAGAAAGCTTCTCATTAGCGACTGAAGACTGAGGCTGCTGCTGATGGAGCTGCTGCTGCTGCTCCTGCCAACCCCCCCAGCAGCCATGGCAGTGGAAGGTGAGCGCAGAGGTCCCCTCGAGTCAGACCTGCGAGAGTATGGACCATGGCGCAGATAGGCATCGGCCAACTGCCTACGTAGAATGTCTTTGTAGTAGTTCAGTTTGTCCTCCCTCTAGGTGGGTTTAAAAAATGCCCCCATTTTGTGCCGGAAGCGAGGGTCCAATAAGGTGGACAGCCAGAAGTCATCCCGCCGACAGATGGAAACAATTCTGGGGTCACTACGCAAGCACGTGAGCATGCTTCGTGCCATTTGCGCAAGTGACTCGGATGGACTACCTGTCTCCATCTCCACTGCATACTGCCACGGTGTGCCCGGGTCCTCTGTCTCGCCTTCCTCAAAAACCTCTAGCTCCTCTGGCTGCTCCTGCTCCTCCTCTCCTGTCCGCTGACTAGATAAACCAGCCATTTCGCCAAGCCTAAACTGTGTTTCGCTGGGCAACTCCTCCTCCTCTTCCTCCTCCTCCTCCAGTTCAGCTCCAACGGGGTTCATGTGGCCGTAAGATGTAAACGCCATGTCTCCAGTGCCCTGACCAGCCATGGTTTCCAACATGTGCTGTAGTACATGAAGCAGTGGAATCACGTCGTTCATCCCGTAATCCTGCCGACTGACAAATAAAGTGGCTTCCTCAAAGGGCCTGAGCAAACTGCATGTGTCACGTGTGAGCTGCCACTGGTTGACATTGAAGTTACACAGGGGAGTCCCCCTATCTGCTTGGATCATCAGGAAATCCGTGATGGCTTTTCTCTGTTCATATAATCGGTCCAACATGTGAAGGGTGGAATTCAAACGGGTGGAAACATCGCAAATGAGACTATGTTGGGGGATACCGTTCTGACACTGTAGCTCAAGAAGGGTGTGTTTGGCGGTGTATGAGTGGCTGAAGTGCATGCAAAGTTTCCTTGAAGTTGTTAGGATGTCTTGCAGATGGGTGAACACTTCAGAAACCGCTTGACAACCAGATTGAAGACGTGAGCCATGCAGGGGGCATGGGTCAGGCTTCCTTGGCGCAGCGCAGACAAAATGTTCTTCCCATTGTCGGTAACCATGATTCCCATTTTAAGTTTTCTTGGAGTAAGCCATGTTTGGATTTCCTGATGAATAAATTTAAGCAGTTCCTCCCCTGTGTGATTCCGTTCGCCAAGACAAACCATGTGAAGCACAGCGTGACACCTCCGTGCCCTGCACACATGGTAGACTGGAGGGGCACTGAGACTTGAGCCTACAGTGGAGGGTGAGGAGATGGCGGAGGATGAGGAGGCCGAGTCGCACGGTGTCACAGGCCCAACGGGCAGGGAACACGGAGGCCGAAGCGGCGTGACCTGTCCAAGTTGCTGCTGCAAAGGGACCACATTCACCCAGTGGGCCGTAAACGACACGTACTGTCCCTGACCGTAGTTACAGCTCCAGACGTCGGCGCTGCCATGCACTTTGCTACACACCGCTCAAGGACTGGCCCACCTTCTGTTCAACCAAAGTGTGCAGCGCTGGTACTGCCTTCTTGGCAAAGAAATAACGGCTTGGGACTCTCCACCTCGGCTCGGCACAAGCCATCAGTTCTCTGAAAGGTGCAGAGTCCACCACCTGACTGCAGCACCAGCAACTTGGACAGGAGCACATTCAGCTTCTGCGCCGTAGGATGAGTGGGCGCATACTGCTGTCTCTTGGACATGGCTTCGCTGATGGATTGCTGGTGGGATGCATGACTTGGAGGAGGAGGAGGAGGAGCAGGAGCGACAGAGGATGGGTATGACGCACAGCTGCCTTCGGCTGAGGTGCTGGAGCCTTGGCTGGCAGAAATTGGGAGCGGCGTGCCACTCGGTGAGGAAGCAGTCTGGCCCACCTCTCCGGAGCCTAGGTTCTCCCAGGCCGCTTTATGGTGACGCTGCATATGTTGACGCAGGGCTGTGGTGCCAACATTTGGACCCTGGCCACGCTTCACCTTCTGCCTACATATCTTGCATGTGGCCATGTTACCCTCCTGCGGATTGTTCAGGAAAAACTGCCACACTGCCGAGTAGCTACTTTTGCCACCCCCTGGCCTCACTGATTCACTGCTGCTGCTGTTGCCAACTACAGGAACCCCTGCTCCACTACCTCCCAATAAGGTAGACTGCCGCACAGCAGGTGCTCTACCCCGGCCCCGGCCGGCTCCAGCCTTTGGAATTGTGCCCCCATGCTGACTGCTACCACCTTGCTGCCTGAGCTGCTGACTCCGGGGCAACCTGCGCCCCTCTTCTCCTGATGATGACGATGAAGCCCCTTCATCACCCGGCTCCCAAGTGCGATCGGCTTCATCGTCATCATCATTATCACCGAGTTGTGGCTGTACGTCACTGATGTTCGTGGATTCGTCAACAGTGTCTGGCGCAGGAGCTGGAACGCTTGCATCACCCACGACACTGTCCACATCACTATTTGTCTGCCTAGCTAAAGAAGCCACCTCCATTTCTTGGCTGGGCAGTAGCTGCTGACTGTCCTCTATCTGATCGTCCTCCTCACTAAAGAGTGGAGCTGAACCCAAAGCATAGGATACGTCGCTGGGGGAGGGAACGGCGTAGGACAGAGGCAATGGGAGGACAGGGACTGCTCTCGGGGCATGCCAACTCAGGGTTGTGTCAGAGGAACCTACCGACCCTAGACTGGGGGTCTCAGACGTAAGTTGTGATCATGTTGTTGATGAGCGCGTTAACCAATCTACCACAGCAGATGCGTTACTGGTGGAGACCCGACCGCTAGCAGATACTGGCAGATTAGGTCTCTCAGCGTGACTCCTGCTGCTACTGGCCCCCAGTCTGCTGCAACCTCTGCCTGCGGAATCTTGGCCTCTGCCACTCCTCTTTTCACTTCCAGGCACTTGTCTGCCCGACATAGTCTAACTGGCGTGGTAGTAGGTGATTTTAAGAACCCCCAGGCAGCGGTGGGTCTATGCAAAGGGTTATAATAAATAGAGGCTGGTGTAGTCACAGAATGGGATGCCCCAACCAGAGTGCACCTGGCAGCAGTAGTACTATGCACAGCAAAAGTGTCTTTATCAGGCCAAATTACTTTTAGAATAAGTGCAAAGGGTTATAGTAAATAGAGGCCGGTGTAGTCACAGAATGGGATGCCCCAACCAGAGAGCACCTGGCAGCAGTACTACTATGCACAGCAAAAGTGTCTTTATCAGGCCAAATTACTTTTAGAATAAGTGCAAAGGGTTATATTAAATAGAGGTTGGTGTAGTCACAGAATGGGATGCCACAACTGGAGTGCACCTGGCAGCAGTAGTACTATGCACAGCAAAAGTGTCTTTATCAGGCCAAATTACTTTTAGAATAAGTGCAAAGGGTTATAGTAAATAGAGGCTGTTGTAGTCACAGAATGGGATGCCCCAACCAGAGAGCACCTGGGAGCAGTACTACTATGCACAGCAAAAGTGTCTTTATCAGGCCAAATTACTTTTAGAATAAGTGCAAAGGGTTATAGTAAATAGAGGCTGTTGTAGTCACAGAATGGGATGCCCCAACCAGAGAGCCCCTGGCAGCAGTACTACTATGCACAGCAAAAGTGTCTTTATCAGGCCAAATTACTTTTAGAATAAGTGCAAAGGGTTATAGTAAATAGAGGCTGTTGTAGTCACAGAATGGGATGCCCCAACCGGAGTGCACCTGGCAGCAGTAGTACTATGCACAGCAAAAGTGTCTTTATCAGGCCAAATTACTTTTAGAATAAGTGCAAAGGGTTATAGTAAATAGAGGCTGGTGTAGTCACAGAATGGGATGCCCCAACCGGAGTGCACCTGGCAGCAGTAGTACTATGCACAGCAAAAGTGTCTTTATCAGCCCAAATTACTTTTAGAATAAGTGCAAAGGGTTATGGTAAATAGAGGCTGTTGTAGTCACAGAATGGGATGCCCCAGCCAGAGAGCACCTGGCAGCAGTACTACTATGCACAGCAAAAGTGTCTTTATCAGGCCAAATTACTTTTAGAATAAGTGCAAAGGGTTATAGTAAATAGAGGCTGTTGTAGTCACAGAATGGGATGCCCCAACCAGAGAGCACCTGGCAGCAGTACTACTATGCACAGCAAAAGTGTCTTTATCAGGCCAAATTACTTTTAGAATAAGTGCAAAGGGTTATAGTAAATAGAGGCTGTTGTAGTCACAGAATGGGATGCCCCAACCAGAGAGCACCTGGCAGCAGTACTACTATGCACAGCAAAAGTGTCTTTATCAGGCCAAATTACTTTTAGAATAAGTGCAAAGGGTTATAGTAAGTAGAGGCTGGTGTAGTCACAGAATGGGATGCCCCAACCAGAGAGCACCTGGCAGCAGTACTACTATGCACAGCAAAAGTGTCTTTATCAGGCCAAATTACTTTTAGAATAAGTGCAAAGGGTTATAGTAAATAGAGGCTGTTGTAGTCACAGAATGGGATGCCCCAACCAGAGAGCACTTGGCAGCAGTACTACTATGCACAGCAAAAGTGTCTTCATCAGGCCAAATTACTTTTAGTATAAGTGCAAAGGGTTATAGTAAATAGTGGCTTTTGTAGTCACAGAATGGGATGCCCCAACCAGAGAGCACCTGGCAGCAGTACTACTATGCACAGCAAAAGTGTCTTTATCAGGCCAAATTACTTTTAGAATAAGTGCAAAGGGTTATAGTAAATAGAGGCTGTTGTAGTCACAGAATGGGATGCCCCAACCAGAGAGCATCTGGCAGTAGTACTACTATGCACAGCAAAAGTGTCTTTATCAGGCCAAATTACTTTTAGAATAAGTGCAAAGGGTTATAGTAAATAGAGGCTGTTGTAGTCACAGAATGGGATGCCCCAACCAGAGAGCACCTGGCAGCAGTACTACTATGCACAGCAAAAGTGTCTTTATCAGGCCAAATTACTTTTAGAATAAGTGCAAAGGGTTATAGTAAATAGAGGTTGTTGTAGTCACAGAATGGGATGCCCCAACCAGAGAGCACCTGGCAGCAGTACTACTATGCACAGCAAAAGTGTCTTTATCAGGCCAAATTACTTTTAGAATAAGTGCAAAGGGTTATAGTAAATAGAGGCTGTTGTAGTCACAGAATGGGATGCCCCAACCAGAGAGCACCTGGCAGCAGTACTACTATGCACAGCAAAAGTGTCTTTATCAGGCCAAATTACTTTTAGAATAAGTGCAAAGGGTTATAGTAAGTAGAGGCTGGTGTAGTCACAGAATGGGATGCCCCAACCAGAGAGCACCTGGCAGCAGTACTACTATGCACAGCAAAAGTGTCTTTATCAGGCCAAATTACTTTTAGAATAAGTGCAAAGGGTTATAGTAAATAGAGGCTGTTGTAGTCACAGAATGGGATGCCCCAACCGGAGTGCACCTGGGAGCAGTACTACTATGCACAGCAAAAGTGTCTTTATCAGGCCAAATTACTTTTAGAATAAGTGCAAAGGGTTATAGTAAATAGAGGTTGTTGTAGTCACAGAATGGGATGCCCCAACCAGAGAGCACCTGGCAGCAGTACTACTATGCACAGCAAAAGTGTCTTTATCAGGCCAAATTACTTTTAGAATAAGTGCAAAGGGTTATAGTAAATAGAGGCTGTTGTAGTCACAGAATGGGATGCCCCAACCGGAGTGCACCTGGGAGCAGTACTACTATGCACAGCAAAAGTGTCTTTATCAGGCCAAATTACTTTTAGAATAAGTGCAAAGGGTTATAGTAAATAGAGGTTGTTGTAGTCACAGAATGGGATGCCCCAACCAGAGAGCACCTGGCAGCAGTACTACTATGCACAGCAAAAGTGTCTTTATCAGGCCAAATTACTTTTAGAATAAGTGCAAAGGGTTATAGTAAATAGAGGCTGTTGTAGTCACAGAATGGGATGCCCCAACCAGAGAGCACCTGGCAGCAGTACTACTATGCACAGCAAAAGTGTCTTTATCAGGCCAAATTACTTTTAGAATAAGTGCAAAGGGTTATAGTAAGTAGAGGCTGGTGTAGTCACAGAATGGGATGCCCCAACCAGAGAGCACCTGGCAGCAGTACTACTATGCACAGCAAAAGTGTCTTTATCAGGCCAAATTACTTTTAGAATAAGTGCAAAGGGTTATAGTAAATAGAGGCTGTTGTAGTCACAGAATGGGATGCCCCAACCGGAGTGCACCTGGGAGCAGTACTACTATGCACAGCAAAAGTGTCTTTATCAGGCCAAATTACTTTTAGAATAAGTGCAAAGGGTTATAGTAAATAGAGGCTGGTGTAGTCACAGAATGGGATGCCCCAACCAGAGAGCACCTGGCAGCAGTACTACTATGCACAGCAAAAGTGTCTTTATCAGGCCAAATTACTTTTAGAATAAGTGCAAAGGGTTATAGTAAATAGAGGCTGTTGTAGTCACAAAATGGGATGCCCCAACCAGAGAGCACCTGGCAGCAGTACTACTATGCACAGCAAAAGTGTCTTTATCAGGCCAAATTACTTTTAGAATAAGTGCAAAGGGTTATAGTAAATAGTGGCTTTTGTAGTCACAGAATGGGATGCCCCAACCAGAGAGCACCTGGCAGCAGTACTACTATGCACAGCAAAAGTGTCTTTATCAGGCCAAATTACTTTTAGAATAAGTGCAAAGGGTTATAGTAAATAGAGGCTGGTGTAGTCACAGAATGGGATGCCCCAACCAGAGAGCACCTGGCAGCAGTACTACTATGCACAGCAAAAGTGTCTTTATCAGGCCAAATTACTTTTAGAATAAGTGCAAAGGGTTATAGTAAATAGAGGCTGTTGTAGTCACAGAATGGGATGCCCCAACCAGAGAGCACCTGGCAGCAGTACTACTATGCACAGCAAAAGTGTCTTTATCAGGCCAAATTACTTTTAGAATAAGTGCAAAGGGTTATAGTAAATAGTGGCTTTTGTAGTCACAGAATGGGATGCCCCAACCAGAGAGCACCTGGCAGCAGTACTACTATGCACAGCAAAAGTGTCTTTATCAGGCCAAATTACTTTTAGAATAAGTGCAAAGGGTTATAGTAAATAGAGGCTGTTGTAGTCACAGAATGGGATGCCCCAACCAGAGAGCATCTGGCAGTAGTACTACTATGCACAGCAAAAGTGTCTTTATCAGGCCAAATTACTTTTAGAATAAGTGCAAAGGGTTATAGTAAATAGAGGCTGTTGTAGTCACAGAATGGGATGCCCCAACCAGAGAGCACCTGGCAGCAGTACTACTATGCACAGCAAAAGTGTCTTTATCAGGCCAAATTACTTTTAGAATAAGTGCAAAGGGTTATAGTAAATAGAGGTTGTTGTAGTCACAGAATGGGATGCCCCAACCAGAGAGCACCTGGCAGCAGTACTACTATGCACAGCAAAAGTGTCTTTATCAGGCCAAATTACTTTTAGAATAAGTGCAAAGGGTTATAGTAAATAGAGGCTGTTGTAGTCACAGAATGGGATGCCCCAACCAGAGAGCACCTGGCAGCAGTACTACTATGCACAGCAAAAGTGTCTTTATCAGGCCAAATTACTTTTAGAATAAGTGCAAAGGGTTATAGTAAGTAGAGGCTGGTGTAGTCACAGAATGGGATGCCCCAACCAGAGAGCACCTGGCAGCAGTACTACTATGCACAGCAAAAGTGTCTTTATCAGGCCAAATTACTTTTAGAATAAGTGCAAAGGGTTATAGTAAATAGAGGCTGTTGTAGTCACAGAATGGGATGCCCCAACCGGAGTGCACCTGGGAGCAGTACTACTATGCACAGCAAAAGTGTCTTTATCAGGCCAAATTACTTTTAGAATAAGTGCAAAGGGTTATAGTAAATAGAGGCTGGTGTAGTCACAGAATGGGATGCCCCAACCAGAGAGCACCTGGCAGCAGTACTACTATGCACAGCAAAAGTGTCTTTATCAGGCCAAATTACTTTTAGAATAAGTGCAAAGGGTTATAGTAAATAGAGGCTGTTGTAGTCACAAAATGGGATGCCCCAACCAGAGAGCACCTGGCAGCAGTACTACTATGCACAGCAAAAGTGTCTTTATCAGGCCAAATTACTTTTAGAATAAGTGCAAAGGGTTATAGTAAATAGTGGCTTTTGTAGTCACAGAATGGGATGCCCCAACCAGAGAGCACCTGGCAGCAGTACTACTATGCACAGCAAAAGTGTCTTTATCAGGCCAAATTACTTTTAGAATAAGTGCAAAGGGTTATAGTAAATAGAGGCTGGTGTAGTCACAGAATGGGATGCCCCAACCAGAGAGCACCTGGCAGCAGTACTACTATGCACAGCAAAAGTGTCTTTATCAGGCCAAATTACTTTTAGAATAAGTGCAAAGGGTTATAGTAAATAGAGGCTGTTGTAGTCACAGAATGGGATGCCCCAACCAGAGAGCACCTGGCAGCAGTACTACTATGCACAGCAAAAGTGTCTTTATCAGGCCAAATTACTTTTAGAATAAGTGCAAAGGGTTATAGTAAATAGTGGCTTTTGTAGTCACAGAATGGGATGCCCCAACCAGAGAGCACCTGGCAGCAGTACTACTATGCACAGCAAAAGTGTCTTTATCAGGCCAAATTACTTTTAGAATAAGTGCAAAGGGTTATAGTAAATAGAGGCTGTTGTAGTCACAGAATGGGATGCCCCAACCAGAGAGCATCTGGCAGTAGTACTACTATGCACAGCAAAAGTGTCTTTATCAGGCCAAATTACTTTTAGAATAAGTGCAAAGGGTTATAGTAAATAGAGGCTGTTGTAGTCACAGAATGGGATGCCCCAACCAGAGAGCACCTGGCAGCAGTACTACTATGCACAGCAAAAGTGTCTTTATCAGGCCAAATTACTTTTAGAATAAGTGCAAAGGGTTATAGTAAATAGAGGCTGGTGTTGTCACAGAATGGGATGCCTCACAGCAGACTTGAGATCAGTTCAGTATATATGCACAGTAAGTGTATAAGCAGCCTGAAAACGCTAACAAAGCCAGTCAGCCAGCCATTAACACTCAGGCTGGATGAAAAAAAAAAAATTTCCATGTGACTGCCTCCGATTTTTCCTAACTTTCCCTGCTTCTCGTTGACTTTATGCCTGTCTCTTGCCTGTCCCTGTCTGTCCCTGGCTCTCTGTCTCTCCCTCACTACAGCAGCGTCCTGTCTCTCACGAATGCAATAGAGAAATGAGGAAAAGCAAGATGTCCGCCGCCTTAAATAGCGCTGTGACGTCACCGGGCTTGCTGGCTGCTGATAGGCTGCATGTGACTGCCCCAGCTTGCACTGGTGCGGGGTAGATGTCTGGACATGTCCCGTCCGCCATCTTAGAATGCCTGTAATGTAAATGAATGGATGTTAAAGGAAAACTTCGAGCGATCGAAGCACGGGGAAATTCGGATTCGATCCGAATCGAATTTTTCATGAAATTCGGATCGAATCCGGGTTCATCCGGATCGATTCGCTCATCCCTAGTCGTCATCAATAATATAAATAAATGCACCCCTCATTTATCACAGTGATTATCATATTTAATTCATTAAATATATCTTTAGCAAATACTATCTAACCCACCCACCTCTATATAATACCCCTTCATTATCCCCTCTAATATCCCTTTAAATATTAAAACTTTTTGTTAAATCCACGTTATTTCAATGAATTACCTTGTTTAGTTAAATATAATGTGTCCCAAGTAGAGCAGGCCAAAAAAATTGTGGGGGTGAGCAGGGGCGTACATACCATAGAGGCAGTGTAGGCACGTGCCCGGGTGGCCCATGGAACAAGGGGGCCCGGCAAAAGCTGCAGCCACTGCCTCTGAAGTATGTGCTACCCTGCTCATGCTTACACAGCTGTTGAGCCTCCTGAAAGGAAAACTGAATGTTCCGGAATGCTTACCCAGTTATGCTGCCACCCTCCCCCAGGACTCCCTCTCCTGCCGTGCGCACACCACGCGTCTCCACTGCTTCCGCATGTGTGCACCTGCAGTTTCTGTAATATCGGTGCCTCCATCAGATGCGTGTCTGCCCCAGAGGGTACTGATGCTGTTGGGGACTGTGCTATGGGGCACCAATAAGGCTATGTACGCCCCTAGGGGAGAGTGTGCCACTGGGCGCTTCTGCAACTTTTTGAGCCTCTAGTGTGACATTATTTTCGGTCTTGCATCCTCGATTATGTCCCTTCCAGCCTATAACCAGAAAGCAACAGCGTGGCACCCCCCCGCCCGCTATTAATAGGGCTCGATTTCGCAAATAAAGAAACAAATTTGTTTTGTTCAGAAAAATGAATTGCATGCAAACTTAAATAACTTGGACTGATTCAACAAAGTTGAGTTATTACATTTTTCCAGTCGAAAAATGTTCCTGCAAAAATAGCTCTAGTATTTGTAAAGTTTGGGGAAAATTGGCTCATATATCCCTGCTGAGAGTCTTAATTCTCTGAAAGCATCTTGGGTGCTGAGAAGCCTTTACCCAAAATGATGCATTTGTTTTATACATTTCACATAGCTTTGGAATAATCAGGTGACTTCCCCCTGAAATGTCTGTATACTTCGTTTGTCTGTGAATGCGTTCTATAATTGTACATTTGTAACAATTATTTTTTTTAATGCGCTAGTGCAATCTGTCACTTTATGAAGGAACACATTCTTCCATGTAATGCTAGAAATGTGGTTAGTAATTTATCACGGTAATCCTTTTATTTGTTTCAATTGTTGTTTTTCTTAACACCTTACTTATTGCTACTGGGTTCTCTCTGGTAACCCATCCAACAGCAAAACTTTATTTTATTGCTTTCCATGTGGTTATTGTTATCATGATCATCAAGTAAGTTTCAATTTTTACATTAATTGTATTTCTTGTATACAGTACTTGCCTAACTATTGTATAATATCTTATATATTTCTCCTATACTCTGCTCCACCTCAACGGGGATCCAATACATGTGAGTCCTCTCTTAGCCAGCATGTCTGCAAATATAAAAAGCTGTAGCTCCTCCCACCTAGCCCATGTAGGCCTCAGCTGCCCCTCAGGCCCAAGTCTAGTCTTTGCAAGCAACCTGGCAAGTGTGTGAGGATTTTTGCAAGGATTTTGTTTCTTTTCAGGGTTGCCGGGACCCCTTACCCATGCTCCCTGCCCTTGCATCAAGTTCTTCCCAGAGATCCACTATGATGCCTACTGGCTGGTATGCAAACTGGGAAGCCAGGGTAGAACCGTTGAGCAGCCCGCGCCTGATGGGAGGACCCATGGCGGGGTTTACATGTTCTCTTGTCCTTTACATGGTCTTCTGTCCTTGTGGATGTGACCCTCTGGTATTAACCTAGCATTGAGATGCCCCTTCTCTTGTACTCTGGCTGAGGAAGTTTTGTTTTCCCTCTATTATCAAACCCCCGACCCTCTATTTTTGCTTGTTGTATTTTTTTGACACTGCCATTGTTTCCTACTTTACTGGGTGAGGGTATCCGGGTGGTCCACCAAAGCAGCTGGGAGGCACTGGAGGATTCCCATCGCCCCAGTTTTGGAGCTGGCCGAGGAGGATGTGTGCCCGTTAAACCACAGTCCTTTCGGCCTAAGACGAGCAACAGTTGAGGGGGTGGGCCAGGCAACGAACATGTTTACGTCACATCTATTGTCTCCAGCTCAGCCCTGTCCCCTTTTTACACCGTCACACCATGATGTGCAGTTTTATGTGCCATTTTCACCTAGAGGCAGCGTTTTTTTTCTTACTGTGAGTCCTGGCTGCCCTACCACATAAAACTGAGGATTAACACTTGAGGATTGTCGTCCTCATCAGCTTTCTTTGGTGCCATTATTCCTACCCGGTATTAAGATAGGGCTCCACTTTTATATATACAAATATATATATTTCCTTTTCTGTGTCTACCCAGGTGCCTGTCCTTAACTCCCTAGCTCTTGGCCAGGTGGTGTTTAGGGGGCTCTTCTGTAAATTATTTTTATAGGGGGGAGGAGAGGGCATCCCATATCCATACCAGGGTTTAGTTTAATCTCTCCTTAAAAAGTCCAGCCAGGCTTTCGGGTCTTTGGATGTCAAGTCACCATGTTGAGGCATCTGTGTCTCGCGGTGAAGCAGGGGGTGATGCCGAGTGTGTACTGTGCCATGAACCACTTTCAGAGAGAGCACAAACTTTTTGCATTAGATGCTAGACTGATCAGCCTGTCACCGCGTTCTGGGCCTGACAGTTCTAGATCTTGGTACCACATGATCGTGTGCCGATGCCCCCAGTGTGGTTCATGGATGTTGCCACATGCCTTGAATGACTAGAAAGGGCGTTCCTTGATCATCCCTTGCCAGCGGCTTGGACCAGTGGGCACTGGCAGCACCATCAATTTATAGCTGGGCTGGGCAATGCACACTGGTCTGGGCGAACAGACCAAACAAAAAGGAGTACCCCTGGAACTTAAATGCCCACCAGCCTGTTAGAGTGGCCCTGCAGCTTACCATACATTTGCAAATGTGTGCAAAGAAAACCTTGCTGTTTTTTTACATTTAGACAGATTAGGATTTGTTGCAGGCTGGTGGGGATTTGAGTGACGTCTTTGGGATGCACCCACTAGGGAAACAAATCTGGCCAGTGAGGGGACAGGGGAACCTCTAGCCCAGAGGCAGTCTAGATAGGAGTTTACGCTGGGACTCAGGATTGGGGGAAGGTTCCATACCCGTTAGACAGCTGTCCAAGGCGGGTCCAGAGTCCAGTTAGTCACACAGAGACCACGCGACAACCATTTCTTTTGGGCAAGCGTCCCTTTAAGTGGTACCTCAGAAACGGTTCAAGCAGGGGTCTCCGATGTCTCCATGAAAATCCCTAATCCACCTCCCACTTTTACGAGTGCATGAAAATCCCTAATCCACCTCCACTTTTACGAGTGCATGTGGGTAAATGTTGAGGGGCCTTCAGCCGCATGTTGTGGCATTGACCCCCTACATGTTCATCAGCAGAGGTAAAGGGTCCTGGGCAGCTTCAGGTAAGTTCAGCTCTCAGTTTACCTTTTGCTATACGTTTCCCAAAATTGGGGGAGCTCTCACCTCAAGAAAAAAGGAGCCTTGATGTGGCCCTACAGTTTGCCATACATTTGCAAATGTGTGCAGAGAAAACCTAGCTGTTTTTTAAATTTGTCAGATTGTAGGATTTTATGCAGACTGGTGGGGATTTGAGTGCTGGGGTTTTTTTTTTTTTTTTTTTTTTCGCTGGCAGCAATGAGCTATGCAAGCATAAACCTGAGGAATTTTCTAGTTCTCTGGTCAACACCAGAGAAGATGAGGTCGGATGTTAAATACAAGTGTCCTAAGGCTACAACACTTCATTGGTTGGACAAACTGCCTGCAACTCAACTTGGAGGCCTGTTTTACTTTTGTTGCATATTTGGAGAAACGGTGGTCTAGCCCTCCTGTGGTGGATGACCCTATTTCTGGCCAGGCCAGGCATACACTCCTACTTGAGGAAGTGAGTAATGTGGTCTCAAACATTCTGGAGTTTAATAACCACCTGATGCACTTCATGCTATGTACACTGCTGGGTGCTTGATGGTCTGCATTCACTGCACTGTACGGCTGCGTCAGTGGGAGGCTCTTCAGACTTCAAAGATGCAGATATTTCCTTTGATGGGACTTCTCTTTTTGGAGACACATTACTGAGTTAGTTAACAAGGCCATGGGTGGTAAATCTTATGGTCTTATGGAGACCCACCGTGGAGATGATTCCCTTTTCTCAGTTCCACATCAGACCACATCAACAACCCCTGGTGTGTTAGAATCAATTGGACGAGGGCCTGGATCATCAGTTCTCCCTTACAAGGCCAGGGAATCCCTGACAATGAGGGACTCATTTTCAGTCCATTTCTGGTGGGTTGTTCATTTCTCCCATTGCATTGAACCATTTTGACAATAGACTCCAGTCTTTTGCCAAGGCCGTTGGGACCAACAGGAAAGTGTCCTGCCCATCAATGTGTAATAACTACACATTCACCACTAGACCAGTCTGCTGCGGTATGTCCATTCCGGGTGCATACCAACAGTGTGACAGCTGTTGCATACTTCAAACCCCAGGGCAGCACCTGGAGCAGGCTGGCCTTTTGGGAAGTGAGCAGGATCATGCGCTGGGCAAAAGCTTCCACCCCATGCATCAATTTAAATCCCAGATGAGGAGAACATACAAGCTGAATGCCTCAACTTTGAGGCTTTGGATCTGGGGTAGTGGGAGCCAAGGTTATGGTGTTAGTTACAGTAGTTCTTCTCACGACTATTACTACAGCTATTTGACTGATGGTCCTGAGGGGACAGCTGAACCCTATATAGTCTAGGTGGGAGGAGCTATAATTTTCCATCTTTGCAGACATGCAACAGAGTACTATGGAGAAATCCATTTTACAGGCGAGTCATCACAAAATAGTATTTTTATTCATCACATCATATTATTACAATATTACATTTTGTTTACATGGTCTCCGAATACTTAAAAACAAAATAAGCCACTTCTAAACAAATGTTATACATTTGTGTATCCTAGAGAGGTGCTGAAAAGTGGACTCCCCTCCACATGTTGGACATGTGTCCCTATTCAAATACCTGTTCCTACAGTTTGCCTTCTCCTCTCTTGACATTACTGCCCTGGGATCTGCTAATGAGAGGAGCAGATGATGCTAAGCCAGCAGGTTGTTATTAAAAGAAAGGTCCTCTTTCGATGACATTTTTTGAAAGTGTATGTTCTTTGTGTACAGGGCTCACTTTTCTATTCTTAGTGTACACACTTGGTGTACATTGCCAATGGCAACAGGTTACAGGTAGTGAAATCTGTTTCCATAAAATGCACATTTGTGCACAATAAAAATAAAAACTAGATAAGCTCAGCACCTTGAGGAATGTTGTCACTGAAAATACACTTTAAAAAATTCCAAATTTGACAGTGGATTTAGTGGACTTTTAACTCAACTTGTGAAATGTTCATTATTGTCTAAAAAGATTACCTAGTGTATGCCAAATGTATGGACAAAGGTCACAGAAGTGATTCACTACTGTCATGAAATAGCATAAACTATAAACTGCCCTGCTTTGTGAAATCCCCATGGAATCAAAGATCTCTTATCTTGCCTCATGCTTCCACAGCTTCTGCATTCACCACACTGAATCATTGCTGTGCACCTGGCAATGGGTCTGTGGTTTTAGGGGGGTTTGACACACCAAAAGCCCAGGGGTTGATCTGTTTAAAAAATAGCACAAGGTCATCAATTTTTTTTAAAGTAACCCTATTTGCAAAAGGGATTTACTTCCAAGGCTAAAGTGCTACTTCAAGGATATTCAGATTCACATGGGTCTATTTGGTGGCTACAGCTAGGAGCTAGGTACCTTAAAGCGGTGTTCCCTAAATCTCTCCTCGAGCCACCAACATGCCACGTTTTGCAGATCTCCACACAGAGTAATTAGTGCTCAGACATCGCTATAGTCGGCTATTTGGAGATCCACAAAATATGGCCTGTTGGTGGCTCTCGAGAAGAGGGTTGGGGAACACTACCTTAAAGCCACTGCACCGACCATCTGTTATGTATCCCCCTCTTTTATTTGATGTCTCAGATGAGGTGGGTGTGCTGTGGCACTGCTGTCTGTCTTCCAATAGACCTAAATATATCTGGTTCCAGCCACTCCAGGAGGAGACGCAGTTTAACTGTTTTTCTTTTCTGTTTTTTATCTCAGATAGTGACGCATTGCTTTTATTTCTTAGTATTTTTGTAGCATTTATTTTGGAAGCTTTTTTCGTTGAGTATTCACTGGAAAAGAGTGAAGTTGAGACTGCTATTGAAAAGAAGATTCAGGAGTTAGGGATGGCTGTGCAAGAGTAAGTGCTATATATTATTTTGTACCTGTGTACATACTAAACCCAGACCAATACCCATTTGATATAAAATGTGTGATGATCTGTTCCGGGAGGGGGCTTCCAGATTGTTGGGGCCCCGTCCTCAATTAAGCCCTAAATTTCACCTTAAACCAGGCTCCCTTGGCGAAATATGGCAGTGTGGTTGGCCAGTGGTGGTCACATGTCCCATTTTCCGGCAAGCAAAGCAGAATCCGGGGGTCTTGTTTTTAGGATAGTATTTAGGTAAATTTAGGGGATTGGGATGCCCTCCCTCCCAGAGAAGATCAACATCTATTTTGTGTGATCACGTGATCATGTTTGTAAGGAGTCCTCCCCCGCTGGTTGTTATCCCTGACGTGTTCAAAAGCTGTAAAAGTTGAAGATGTGCGGGCATTACCGAGGAGAAGTTGAATCCCAGGCCTGTTGCAAGTACCTTAACTTCTATGTTGAAGGGGCTGACCAGGTTTAAATACTTAGTTAATTTTGTTAGTTACATTTTCCATGCTGTTACACGCTAATGCAGTGGTAAAGGCCACAGAATGCATGTGAGCTGGCTGGGCGAGAGCTGAACTGTTCATCCTGATGTCTACCTAACTACCCATCTACATCTTTTCTGGCAATGGTGGGTCTAGGTTAATTATGTACATATAATTGCCACTATGTTTTTGCTTTTCTCTGTTGTATAGCACTTTAGCATCTATATCACTTTATCAGCATTTTTTCTTGGCTCTTTTGATTGGATATTAAACATGTGTGGGTAATATATACAGTTTTGAACAGCACTATTTATTAATTTATTGTCACCCTGTACTTTTATGGTGATAAAAATATATATTTTTTAGTCGTTTTTTCTGAATTGAGCATGTGATATTTCTCAGGAGTACTTTGTTAGCGTCCCCAACTTTCATGTTTGTTCTCTCTTTGATTAAATAACATGTGTTTACATAGTTACGTTGTTTACATAGTTATTTACATGTGCAGCATTTGTAAGGGTTAATCTTTCGTTACTGGGGTGATATATAGGTCTTCTAAACTATCCTATCTTGGTGGAGGTTTTGTTCTGCCTACATGTTAACTTCTTTCTTCTTCTTTGTGCAGTTTGGTTTTCTCAAATGTATGTGCTGCTGAATGTTTTATTACACAAGGTATAAGGTGTTTCATTAGGAGATATATAAACATGTATACATATTTCACATTTCCTAAATGGGTAGGAAGTGACTCTCATTCTTTGCTTGAGAAAGGATGAGGGCTGTATCTGAGCTTCATGCTTTCTGGTCAGGGTTTAATGAGGGATGACTGTTATCTGCTCTTACCCTTTCTACTAAATCTGGCCCCACCTTCAGTCCTTCCCCCAACCCATTTCTTTTTGCACTGCTTTAGAATGCCCCAACACTGAAGATGAGAGGAAAAGTTGACTTGCGTTTTCTGCAGGCCTCAGACCAGCCAAATGCACAAGGCAACTTGCCTCAATGTTGCTGGGTAATGAGGAAAATTGATTTTTAGTACTCACTGTATCAGTAAGTTGTTGTACCATATTATTTATTTTAAGCAGGAAATCCAAGGTTAAGGTAATGCCATTTATTGGCTAACTAAGTATATAGCCAGTAAATGGTATTACCATAACATTGGATTACTCACTTTACACTCATCTTTACAGCAGGGGTCTAGCCCCTACCAATATGATGGCAATACGCAGCTATAGCTTCTAGGCCCCCTCTTGGGAGGGGTAAGGTGGCATGGTATGGTTTTCTAGTCTTCTTTAGTAATACTGCTTGCTATGAAACTAAAGGCTGTTCCTGCTCCACGCGATATAAAGGACTGGTCTTTTTGAAAGTGTCAACTTTTTTGGAGCCCCCCGGCTGTCCTTGAGAAAAAACTACAGTTTTTGTACTACAATAGATGTTTTTTTTATAGAGGTGATCTTCCTGGAAACTTAGTAGACAACATGGAAAATGGTGAAAATGATATTGGAGCCTTTGGAGAGTCTAACCAAAAAGGATTGATGTTTCGCATTGCTTCAAAAAGTATGTATTGATCTGTATTTCTATATTCTGTAAGAAAACAAGCAATTTGGGGAAAACCCAATCCCCAGCACATATACTCCACCCTACTTCCTCGTTCCCATGAAGCGTTGCATCCTGTGGTGACAGTTATCAGCCGGCGAAGTTTGCAGGACAGGTTCGAGGTTCCTAGAAGTAGCTAAGTATCGAGGCTGAGGTTTGTGCTTCCCCTGCCAGTATGCAAAGCTGCGCATCCAGCAAACGGGGCTCAGTCAAATTTTGGACTGTTGGGCCTCTTTAATAGTGTCTTTATCCTTTTAATATTGAAAACTTCAGTTTTGCAATTTTCTTCTTAGAATTGTATATATTGGGGGAAAATTAGCACCACTGTACATGTTTATTTGATAATGGTGTAACCACTTTTTTTTAAAACCAAAAATACAAGCCATAAGTTTCCCTGGCACAACAAATTAAACAGATTTAAAATAACTGATTAAACTGTATTTTTCTTCAAGGCCACCATCAGAGTGGAACTGGGGCCTGAGCATGACTGCTGGAAGAGAGGGGAACAGCTCTGCTCTCCTCTCCTCAAGAAGGAGGAGAGAATGACTGGCTATGCCAGAACTAAAAAAATAAAAAGAATAGCTGAGAGTGCCCTCTGCTGGGGATGCACCTGCTTTCACTCCCATTTACTGAGCATGATAGCTCCGATTGGACAAGAGCCCAGGCATGTGCAGTAGGACTGGGAAAGGGAAGATCGTATGGGCAATCTGGGGGGTTTTACACAGCTTAGCTTCCCAAATTGGGATGCCTCAAGGGCAAAAAATTGATGTGGGGCTCCGCCTTAATGGCACTTGAATGGGGGCCTATTTATGCACACATGATGGGCCCCCTTAATGGTGCATGAATGGAGGGTCCCATTTGCGCACAAATGATGGGGCCTCTGTAATGGCGCATGAATGGAGGGTCCTATTTGCGCACACATGATGGGGCCTCTGTAATGGCGCATGAATGGAGGGGCCCCTTTGTGCAGACATGATGAGCCCCTATAATGGAACGTGGATGGGGGTTCCATTTGTGTGTAAAACCTGATGGGATTTACAAAAAATTGTATTTTATATATTTATAGGATCAAATTAGGGGACCCAGGCATTGTGGCTGTACAGGACCCCAAAATTCACGCAGACAAAAACTTTAACTCCCTTTTGCCTAAATGTTTGAAGTTATTATTTAACATATTTGAAGAGTCACCATGCTATTTAAATGTTTGCATTTATATTTGCATACTGTGATAGATGTCATGATATAAATTGTGGTGTCTGTTTTTCTCAGGATACAGAACAGTGGATGCCTTGTTACAGCGTATGTTTGAAGCAGAAATTCCGCCAGAAGACGAAGGTCCACCAATAGAGGAGATTTTAAATCTGTCCCCTAATGATTTTTATATTGAAAACCCAACATTCAACTCTGCTGCCTAGTGTGGAATGCTGCCCTATAAAGCTGAACTGAAAAGGAAATGGATAGAACCACAGACACTACACTACCACGTTTTCTAAAAGAGATATATATTTTTTATAGAGGATTCTTTTTATTATGAACCTGGAAACCAAAAATGTACTGGACGTACTAAAATAAAATATAACTCTTCGTTTCCAGCATAAAAAAAAAAAGTAGAAAAAATAATAGTTCTATGGCCTTCTGAATAACTATGCTACCGAGCACCATATTTTATGCTGGCCTAATGATAAAACATTTTGGTTCACACTTTTTTATGGATAAAGTAAGAATGAGAATACTTTTATTCTACAGTCCCATTGGAGAAATACAACCTCACTTCTTGTGTGAGAAAACAAACAGGTACTTCAGAAACAGAAAATCTATTTTTATGCTCTTCACCACCATTTTTGTCTAAGGATTTTACAATGAAATTTCTGTCACCATATACCAAACGGGTAGTAGTCTAGGTTCCCTCAGTGGGGTCATACAGTGCAAAAAGAGTTGACCAAAACATTAATGGTTTGTCAAATATTTCAGTGCTAGTGATTAATGGGAAATTATTTTTTTTTGGGGGGGGGGGTTGGGGCAATGTAGGTGACCTTGGTTTTCATGTTTGTGCTTGCTATGACATAACTGCTGTTGTGGAGTAGGAGCATAAACAGCAGTATTCTGAGGTTTATTAGCATACTGCGACATATATTTTTTTAGTCATTAAAGCGGGTGTTGGTACTGCCGCTAAATGACAGTCTGGGAGGGGCATCCCGAATGCTGGAGCCCCCCCTGCACAAATAACCCCGCCTTTTCTATGTGAGTGCTGTTGGCCAATTACGGCTGGTTTCCCGGCAGGAATGAGGTTAAGGTAAGCTTTACCGGCGTTCTGCGGGTTTTATGCTGGGGACTTCAGCATTCTGGATGCCCCCCAGACTGTCATTTAGTGGCGCCCGCACAGGTGTTGGTCCACTTTAGAATTGTATTGCCGGGCAAAACTCCATGGCTGGCCAATGCTTTATCCTAGCTAATTCCTTTAATTAAACACATTAATGCTTTCTTTTTTGCTGACTGATTGGGGAAAAATGCCTTTAGTACCAACAGCTTGTGAAAGACACAACACTCCTTTCAGTTATTACAGGTTTCTGTGCTCTCTTCACATTGCTGCACTATTCTTGTGACAATTACAAACAATCCTAAAATGTCATCAGTTAAAGTATAAACAAAAAAAATGGTGATAAGTGTAAATAAAAAAAAGCATACATACACAAGTAAACTACATGGCAATAAAATTAAATGGGGGGGGGGGGCGGTGCACAGATGCAGCCCACATCCCCTGCAATAGGGATAGAGATAGTATGCTTTAATAAATAAATGTGATAAATACTACTCAGTACATATAAATACTATCTGTGCAGGTCGTAAGAGGAATAAAATATCAATAATGCTCAAAGTGCAGTCATGAAGATCATATGAATAAGTGCCAATAGTGCAACAAACAGACAAGTGGAGTGACACAGGTCACCCTGAGTTATGCACAGGAAACCAGAAAAAAGATTGAAAGTCTTTAGGTTCAGTCTAGGAACAATATCCCGAAATGCAGAATTTCCAACTTCAAATATAAAGGGGGAGGGGATATACAGCTTTTAATAATTTCCCATTGTTATCTAAAAATGTGTACAAAATTGAATACAAAAACAAGATGACATAATAACAAAATAACAAAAATATTAATTTTATTATAAAGAATTCTAACTCTTTTATGGTTTAACTGTACACCTGCTTTCTTTTGCCCCCCCCCCCCCCCCGAATGTTATACCTCAAGTTAAAATTGGCTGTTTGCAAGCATTGTAAAACTAAGATGGTTATTGTGTTGCAGGCCACACTAATGCTCATTAGGTAAATTTCAGTCTTCATGTCAAAGGTGCCAAAATAGGAACTCAATCCAGCAAAAAACTATGGGTGTCACAGGCATGCTACTGACACAGGAACCATTACCTTTCAGTTCCTATTGACACTTGTTTTTAGTGACCAAAGGGGAAGTGAGACTCAATTTCCCCCAATAGGATTACAGACCACTAAGAAGAAAATGAAATTTGACCTTGTTCTTCCACATCCTCTACCTAAAAGATAGCATCCAAAGAACTGGTACCAAATTAATCATTTATACAATATTTACTAAATGAACTGTACAAATAAAATGGTATGCCAAATAAATATAAATATGTATTTACATGTCAGCCTTGCACTTTACTACATTGTGTCTGCAGCTTCTATTGAAATTGGTGTAAGATATATACAAGGTCCCATGAAAAAAATCTGTGTTTACTGATGCCAATCCTTCTGTTCTTTCATTTAGATCGTAATTAAGCTTCTCTTAGATGTTAATTTGGTATCAACTTGAAGACAGACAGTTCGTCTGTGGTGGGGCTGACGCAATTGTTTTGGCAGCTTATAAAGTCCCTCTCAATAGGAAGTGAGGTTTCCTGGAGAGATTTTGAGAACGAGAGGGTTTTTTGGGGGGAGAAGGAAGCGTTTGTGCAAGGGTCCTGTATTGGTAGCTAAAGCTGGTAATTTTAGGAATATTTGGGAAAGTAGTTTCTAGCAATTATAAGCGATATACCTTTCATGTCATTCCAATCCTCTTTTTTTTTTTTTTTTGTGTGTGTACTGTTCCGGTAAAGCCTCTACAGTCTAGGGGTTAATATTTTTGTTAAGTCCCTAATTTTATACATATTTCATGTTAAATTTATGTATTAGTTGACTGTCCCGTAACATAAGTCTGTGCACAATACCATAGTATACACACTCGCATTGATTTAGTAGTCGTTAAAAACCCTTAAAAATAAAAAAAAAATGACATGGGGTCCTCCTTACCCGAAGTAACCAGCCTGGGACCAGCTATGCAGGGCTTATAGAAACAGGGCGCAGGGGCCAGCTTTTGTGGCCCCTGGCCCTGCAGGCTACAAGCCCGCATAGCCCGTGGCCACGGGCTCTTCTGCCCCCCCCCTGGGCTTTGGGGAGGCAGGTAATGGGGGTGCTGGGGGTTAATGGCAAGTCACCAGGTGACTTGCCATCCCACAGCCTTGTGAACTGGTATAAGGGTTCTCATGGACCCCTTACCAGTTCACAAGGGGTCAAATGTAAAAAAAACAGACACTAAGAGAAAAAAATGATCTTTATTTATATATATATATATATATATATATATATATATATATATCTTTAGTGTACTCACCTCCGATCCTGTGTCCCCCGGCCATCTGCAATGACAGCTGTCAGTCTGCTTGGGTGTTTGGAGGAGAGAGCCTGGGGAGGGGGGGGCGATCACAGCCCTCTCCCCCTCCCCACCTCTCTGCTCCAAGCACCCGAGCAGACTGATTCTTAGTCTCAGGTGCCGGTATTAAGAGCGGGCTGCTGGGGAGAGGGCTGCTGGTGACATCAGTGATGCCCCCATGGGGGATCGGATGGCACCAAATTAAAGAGGAGACCCGGCCGGATCCAACGAGGAGTCAGGTGAGTATTTAACTTTATTTTTTTTTACTGTGGGGGTTTAAAGTCAGCTACGTGAGTCTCACGTAGCTGGCATTTAAGTGGAGTAGAGGCAGCTACGTGAGACTCACGTAGCTGGCACTAGAAAGGTTAAAGGGGGAAATTACATTTTTTCTTTTCTAATATGATTTTTTCTCCTGTTTATTTTTTAGATATTTGGAAGAAGGATAAAAAGGGTTGTGGTTCCTCCCAGTCCCTTTGGGATTGGCTTAGGCTTAGGGCCTCAGGTCTTTTTGCCAAATTTAAAAAAAAAAAAAGACCATGAGGGAGGCATCAGGGGATAGTGATTCGGGCATCCCACTTGAGCAGGACGGGTTGTGCCCCTTACATAAACAGGATCCCCTGGGTAGTTTCAGCACGGTTTGATCCGCTTGCGCCATGAGAATTGGTTTAGACCATAATAGAGCGGCGGCTCAGTTTTCTAGCTCCGCTATTGCTGTAGGGAGCGCGTTGGCTCAGCCATTTCTTACATCCCCCGGAGAGGGGGAAGCGTGGCGAGGGACAGCCGGATGTGGCGCACAGGTTGGATAACTTAGAGAGAGAGTTATCCTTGGTCATTCGTAAAAAAGCCACCTATAAGGGGAGGCATTTGGAACCTGTTTCTGAGGAAAAAGATTTATTTCCCTCTTTTGAGTCTGAGGAGGAGGAAGAGTATATAGACGAGCAGCTCTCAGAGGGCGAGTTACGCTCTGGTGAGGAGGATAGTAATTCTATTTTATTCTCTTCTAATGAGGATCCCCTTCTCTCAGACGAAACAGAGTGTTTACTTTCATCAGTTTTTGAAACTTTGAATATTACCCCTCCTGAGGTGGCAAAAAGAGGGAAGGACGACCTGTTTAAGCCAGTAAGGCAAAGGCAGGTTTTCCCCCAAACAGCCGCATTTTTCCAGGATAAACATAGAAACATAGAAGGTTGACGGCAGAAGGAGATGGTGGTGTTAAAGGAGTGGGAAAATCCTAACAAGCTACCAGCTGCTCCCAGGATCCTAGATGCTAGGTATCCCTTTCCGGCGGATATGATTAAGCTTTGGTCTTATCCTCCCGAGGTGGATTCTCCAGTATCAGACTTGTCTAAATACTTCTATCATGCCATCAGCTACTATGGGACCCTTAAGAGATCCCACAGAGAGACGAATGGATCAGTTGGCCCGTCATGCCTTTGCTATGGTAGGTTCTTTTCTTCGCCCGGTTTGTGCCATGGCTATTGTGTCTTTGGCTTCAAGGAAGAAGGTGAAGAAGATTTGGGCCAGGGCTGAGTCCAAGGATTTTAAAACTTGTTTGGACTTTAACTCTTTTGCTATCAATGCTATGGATGATGCGGTCAGGCTAGCTGCTAGAACTTCGGCTCTTCTTGTTGCCTTGCGCCGTTCTTTATGGCTAAGACAATGGTCGGTGGATGCCGCCGCTAAGAAAGCTCTTACGGATCTACCTTTTTTAGGGGACAGACTCTTTGGGAAGCGGCTGGACCGTATGGTCAGGGATGGCAAACTTCCTCAGAGGAAGAGGGTGACTCGGCCTTTTCAGAGGCCTTCATCATATCGGCCCTTTCGGAGTGGCAGAGGTGCCTTCCTTTCATGCTCCCGTAGAGATTTTTGGGGCAGAGGCAGAGCTCGTAATAGGGCCTGGAGAAGTAGGCCCAAACTTCCAGCCAAGCCCACTCCAGCATGAGGGGGCGCCCTCACCCGAGCGGGTGGTGGACGGCTCTTGCAATTTGCTCCCATCTGGAGACGCCACATGGCAGATCTTTGGGTCCAAGAGGTGGTGTTATCAGGCTACAAGATCGAGTTTGCAGCCAGACCGCCCGCAAGGTTCCTTTGGTCAGGGGCATCTCGGAACCAGTTAAAGGCAGATGCCCTGAGAGCCTCTGTTCAGCGTCTACTTCAAAAAGGGGTAATTTGTCAGGTACCCCTTCAGGAGGAAGGTCAGGGGTTTTACTCCAACCTGTTCACAATTCCCAAAAAGGACGAGTCGATTTGTCCCATTTTAGGGTCTCAACAAGTATATCTGGGTGAAGCATTTCCATATGGAGACTCTAAGGTTAGCGGTAAGATCAGTTCAGCCCGGGGATCTTATGACTACAATAGACGTAAGGGACACGTATCTTCATGTTCCGATTTTTCCAGGGCATCAGAAATTCTTGAGGTTTGCCCTGGAAGGCCAGCACTTCCAGTTTGTGGCACTTCCATTCGGGATATCCTCGGCTCCAAGGGTATTCACCAAGGTCTTGGCAGGTCTCATGGCCATTCTGAGAAGCCAGGGGATATGCATCATTCCATATTTGCACGATCTCTTGATTTCGGCTGGGTCTCCTCAGCAGATCATGAAGGACAAGCAGACGGTCCTATCAACTCTGGAGGAGTTCGGCTGGGTGATCAATTATCCGAAGTCCCATGTCACTCCGGCGCCAGTAAGGAATTTCTTAGGAATGACTCTGGACACAGTTCAAGTCAAGGTGTTTCTACCAGAGGAGAAGGCTCTGCTAATTCGGAATCAAATAGTCCTTACTGGCCTGCCGACAGCTGACCATTCGGCTAGGGATGAAACTAGTAGGCCTTATGGTGGCCTGTTTCGAAGCCATGCCTTTTGCCCAGTTTCACATGAGGCCCCTTCAGTTGAATCTGTTGGCAAGCTGGGATCGAGCCCCACAGTCGCTGGATCAAGTCTTTGTTCTGACTCCCTCGGCCAGGCAATCTCTCCTGTGGTGGTTGGATCCTCTGCACCTATCAGTGGGCAGGTCCTTTCTGACACTGCAGTGGCAGATCGTTGCCACAGATGCCAGTCTCACAGGCTGGGGGGTTATCTGGCAAACCCAGAAGATCCAAGGACAGTGGGGGCCGAAGGAGAATCAGCTTCCCATAAATATTTTGGAATTAAGAGCAATCCGGCTAGTGCTTCAGTATCTGACCCCCAGCTTAATGGGGCAGGTGGTCCAGGTCCAGTCAGACAATCGGACGGCGGTAGCCTATATCAGTCGTCAGGGGGGTACTCGGAGCAGGAGTACCCTAGAAGAAGTAAGCCGGATTCGGACTTGGGCAGAGGAAAATGTTCCCTGCAGCTCGGCAGTTTACATCCCGGGGGTGGAAAACCAGGAGGCAGACGCTTTGAGCAGGAGGACGCTGCGTCCGGGAGAATGGTCCCTCAGTCAGAGGATCTTTCAGGCCCTGTGCCTTCGCTGGGGGTGTCCAGAAGTGGATCTTTTTGCATCCAGACGCAATCACAAGGGATCCTCTGGCCATAGCAACGGACGCCCTGTCAACCTCTTGGGCAAGGTTCAAGCTCCTGTACTTTTTTCCCCCGCTCCTGAGCCTACTAAGAAAGATAGCTCAGGAGGGGGTACCAACCATTCTGGTGGCTCCTCGCTGGCCAAGGAGAAGTTGGTTTTCAGACATAGCAAGGATGTCGGTAGACCACTGGCGTCTGCCAGACGATCCAGACCTTCTCACACAGGGGGCGCTTCGGCACCCTAATTTACAGATGCTGGCTTTGACGGCCTGGCTATTGAGACCTTGATCTTAGCAGAGAGAGGTTTATCGGCCAAGGTTATTCATACCATGATTCAGGCCCGGAAGAAGTCATCTTCCATTATATACTACAGGGTCTGGCGGACGTTCATTTCCTGGTGTGAGGCTAGGAAATATTCATGCAGAAAATATTTGGTTTCTAGAATTTTAGAATTTCTACAGAATGGCTTAGAAATGGGCCTACAATTAAGCACCCTAAAGGGGCATGTATCGGCCTTATCTATTTTTTTCCAGAAGTCTATCGCTAGCAATAGGCTCATTAAAACCTTTTTTCAGGGAGTCATTCATGTCCGACCACTGAGCAAGTCTATTTTACCGGTGTGGGACTTGAATCTGGTTTTATCGGCTCTCCAGGGGCTCCCTTTGAACCTATGATTGATGCTCCATTGAGCATTTTGACGCTTAAGGTGATATTTTTGGTGGCAATCACCTCGGTGCGGCATGTTTCTGAGTTAGCTGCCTTATGTATGAAGTCTCCTTATTTTGAGTTACACAGAGACAAGGTAGTTTTTCGGTTTAAGCCTGATTTTTTTCCTAAGGTCGTCTCTCCTTTTCACCTTAATCAAGAGGTAATTCTACCTTCTTTATGCCCAGTTCCGGCTAATGCTAAAGAAAGGGCGCTTCATTCTTTAGATGTAGTCAGAGCCATAAGATATTACATGGCAGCTACAGATTCCTTCCGCAAGACGGATTTTCTTTTTGTTATATCAGAAGGGCCGAGAAAGGGGCTTCCGCCAGCTAAAGCCACTGTCAGTAAGTGGATTAGGCAGGCAGTAGGAAGAGCCTACTCAGCCAAGGGGAAGGAACCCCCTTTTCGGGTCACGGCCCATTCCACTAGGGCCATTGGTGCTTCCTGGGCTTTTCAGCATCAGGCTTCGGTGGAAAAGGTTTGCAAAGCTGCCACCTAGTCTTCGGTTCATACATTTACCAAATTTTACAAGGTGGATGTTAGAGCCTCAGCTGACGCTGTGGTTGGTCGAAAGATTCTTCAGGCGGTAGTAAAATGAACTACCTGCTGTTCTGCACTGGGGATCCCACCCATAGATGGCACTGCTTTTGGAGATCCCAAGTGTAAGGAGGGTCTGGAATGGATTGGAAGAAAAAACGCAATTCTGTGAGTACTCACCTGTAGAATTGTTTTTTCTGGGAATCCATTCCAGACCCTCCGGTCCACCCTTTTTGGGTCCTGATCCATCTTTTGATGCTTTTTTGATGGTGTTTTGTCTATTTATTATTTTCATTGGCATCGAAAAAAAAAAAGAAAAAGAGAGTTGTTTTTTGAGAGTATTCTGGCGGAATTCGGTGTGAAGTAACATGGACAAGTAATATAGGGCCTCCCGGCCTGCCTCTGATTTATGTTTTACTGCTTTTTAAGTACTGATCTAGGTTAGGAGGCAGCTGCTACTTATGGGGCCGGGAGGGGCCACGCCTTTTTTTTGTCTTGCAGTCACATCCAATCGGCAACGAGGTAATCCCAAGTGTAAGGAGGGTCTGGAATGGATTCCCAGAAAAAACAATTCTACAGGTGAGTACTCACAGAATTGCGTTTTCTAGTTCTACAGCCTAAGAAGGGAGTATCGGCAGGGGCTTTGGCCAAAGGTATTTTGAAAGTTCAGTGGGTTTTGGTCCGCTTTAAGTAAGCAGCTCTCTAAATCGGAGAGTACATGTGCACTGATTTATGCTGCCTGCTGTATATTAACTCAGTATGAGGTTATGGGTAAGCAATAAGAAAGCCTTCAAAAAGCGGTTGGGTTTTGAATAATGCCATTACACCAATGAAGGCAGAGAACACATTTTGGTTTGAGAAAAGATTGCAAGAAGCTGGTGTTTGCAAACTATAAGTTTTGGCTGCAACCATCCATGACTTAGAACACTTTTGTTATACAGAGAGTTGTATATCACCAGAGATGACAAAGTCTAAAGAGGTGGTTAATTCTGAAAAGGGTTTCCAGGTAGACAAGCCCATAGACAGCTTAGAAGCTAGCATTGTGGTAGAGCAGGCTTCCAAACAATGCAAGATAGACCAGTAGAGAAGGTATTTGCTGTGCATGGCTATCAGGACATGAATAAAACTCGATCAAAGAGGATTGTAGATGTAAAATATAGCTAAATGTTGCAAATTTAAAACTACAAAGCAGGTTAACAATAAATGTCAACATTTTAAATTCCACAGAAGACAAGCCAGGGTATACTCAAGAACATAGCAGTCTTTGTAAAACCAAACAGGTTCTTTAAAGGCCCTTAAGAACCAAAATGCTTAAAGCGGACCAAAACCCAGGATAGCCAAAAGTTTTGACTATCCTGGGTTTTGGTCCTTTCCGGGGGCCCCCCCGACTGGGGTGCCACTCTTTATGAACCCCCCCCCCCCAGATCGCCACAGCAACTCACCTCTTCCTGGTTCCACTCCGCGTGTAAAAGCAGCGGCTCTGCATGCAGCATCCTCCACCTTCCTCTAACAGGGGCATGTCTGGTGTAGGTATGCGTACTTCTAGAGGGAAGCGTGCACCCCGGGAAAGGACCAAAACCCAGGATAGTCAAAATCCAAAAAAGACCCAGTAATTGTTTTAGGTTTGGTGACGTTTCCCTTACTACACCAGATGAGTACCTGAGTTTTTGCTCTATAAGACAGAGATAGGATTTAGAGGGAAAAAAATAAGAAAGAAGTATTCAAACCAAATGGTTTGCTAAAATACCCCACAGAAGACTTCGAGGGGTTTGTTAAAATACCCCACAGAAGACTTCGAGGGGTTTGTTAAAATACCCCACAGAAGACTTCGAGGGGCTGAGTCACCTAAGAACGTTTCTCTTGGATCAGCCGGATAAGACCAAGCCATATCTCCTGAATTTTGCTATGGAAACAGCTACAGCTATCAAGGCTGAATAGCTTACTGCAAGCATTACTGGTCTATGCTCAAATATTTATACCAAGAAGTTCCTTCCTGCTGCTGCAGACTCCCTGTGTCTGAAGCTCACTGTCTACATGTGCTGTTTTGTGGCTCACTGTCTACATGTGCTGTTTTGTGGGAATGTGGGAGATGCAAGGAGACTGGAGGACTCCTGGCCCACTGTCCTCTAGTTGGATTATCTTATCTTAACTTGCCTCTCATCTGCACAGCTGGATCGTCGGAGGGCCATGGCCTCCTTTACTTTGGCTGTACATGGGGATGATGCTCCCATCTTGCCAGCTTGACGCAGGGAGCATACTCGTCACAGACAACTGGAGCAACGGAGAAGCGTCATCATCTGTGCCTAGATGCAGCGGGGTCAGGTAGTGGTGAATGTGCCTGGGCCCCCCTTTTCCGCTGATTAAAGCTTCCTCATGCTGCTGACTCGCCTCCCCTGAGACCACTGACTTCTCTGGATGTTAACCACTTCCACAAAACCCAAAGCACAGGGCTTGAAAGAACTCCTTCTCATAGGGAGCAGGGGCAGAACTGATCATCAGTTCACAGTTTTCTCTCATATTCCACTCCAGGGCATCAGTGAATCAGATATGAATCGGTTAACTCTTGTTCGAAGGGTGGGTCTGCAAGATGTGTGGTTCCTCTCGGCCTATATATATGTCCGGTTGCTCTCCGCAATCCAGTTTCACTGTGAAGGTAGTGCCTGGATTTATTTTCCTCATGTATTTTTTGATTTTAGAGGATTTTAATCAGGAAGTGAGGGATTTAACCCTGTCTGTCTTCCAGGCCCTTACAGTCCCGCTGATCATGTGATCGAGTGTCACTTCATTTTGAACGGACAACCAACCACAGGTTTTCTTGTCTGGTGCGCTTGCAAGGGGTGGGGGGGAAAAAAACCCTCTTTTCTTTTTCTTTCCACAAGGTTATTTTTATTTATTTTTATAATTGGAGGTAAATGGCTGTTACAGGCATTGCGTTTCTTTTTACATTTTTGTGCCATGAAAGGGGGCGGGAACGTCCTTGGCAAGGGGCGGGGCTGAGCCGTGACCTCAGCAGAAAGGGGAGTTCAGTTCCTTCCTGGTCACGGCCCTTCCGTCGGAGTGATTTCAGCGGCTATCTGTAGCATGGGCCTGATCTCTGGCATCAGCTGTTGCTGCTGCTTCGAGGACTCGCTGCTTTTTGGATCACTGGCAGCCTGAGCCGGCCGCTTCTTCGCGGGCCTCTGCCCGCATCTCCTCTGTTTACTAGTGGCTGCCCCTGCCAGCTTCTCTGCATGGCTTTTCTGCTCCCTCCAAGACCACATCAGGGTTAGGTTGACATTACTTGACATTGACATTGCTGCCCTCCTCCAATCGGTTCTATGATCTGACAGGTCTTTTGTATTTGTATTCTTATATTTTCTTATTTTTATATTTAGTGCCTTTTAAATTGTATTGTGGGTACTATATTTGTTAATGTTAGCTATTGTATTTTGTCCTTTACAGATTGTGGGGATTGTGGTGAATTCACCATGACTAAGGCAGCTCTCATCCAGTAGAGTAGAGAGTAACTTGGATTCAGGTCCTTCTGAATAAGAGTCTTCTATGTTCAAAGAGCAGATGGATTTCCTATATTGTAGATGTTTTAGGTATCCCAGCTCCTAGAGCCCCTAAAAGGAAGAAAGGGGATCCATACAGGTTTGAAAAACAGAAGCAGCTGTTTCCTGAGCAGTCTCATTTTACCAAGTTTATTCAAAGGGAATGGGAAAAGCCAGACAAGCTTCCCATCATTCCTAGAGCCCTAGATACTAAATACCCCTTTTTCATGGACCTAACTAGGTTCTGTTTTTTTTCTCCAGAGGTAGATGATCCGGTTTTAAGACTCTCCAAGAACGCGGTTATTTCTCCCTCTGACAGTGCTTCCCTAAGCGAACTGAAGGATAAGCGTCTGGATCAGGTATCCAGGCATGCTTTTGCTTGGTAGGATCGGCCTTATGTCCAGCCTGCACCGCTGCCATAGCAGGCAAGACGTTTTTAAAACAGTTCTCAGCTTCGGGCTGGTCACTCCTGTATTTATTATCTCAGTTGATAAAGTCCATCTTCTATAGAAGATATTGTTAGATTAAATGCCAAAGGTTTAACACTGCTGGTGGCTCAGAGACGTTATATTTGGCTTAAAGAAGACCAACAGTAAAAAATGAATTAAACCAGACCAATACAACAGACAGTGCTCATATGCATCCCTCCCCAGGGCAATTTAGATTGTTGCACAGAAAAAATAATTCACCTTTTTCTAACACCTACTGGGATAAATTTTAAAAACAAAATGGCAAACTGCATATAGGAAGTCGTGCTGGGCTTCCTGTTACTGTGCACAGGGACTCCTCAGAGGTCCTTTCTGTCAAGGGTATCCAGGGTATCCAGGAAAAGCAGAAACCTTGAGATCCACTGTAGTTCACCTGTTGCAGCTAGGAGTAGTCAGTTTCACTCCCCTTTCAGAGAGAGGTCATGGGTTCGACTCCAATTTGTTCATAATCTCTGTTTCCACTCCTGGGTCAAGTAGCTTACCATTCCGGTAGCACCCCATTGGCTGAGGAGAAGTTGGTTTTCAGACATGGCTTATCTGTTAAAGTCATCCGGACAATGATTCGTGGCCAAAAGAAGACTTTGTCAAAGATTTATAACAGAGTCTGGCTTGGTGCAAATCCAGGGGTTTCACTTGCAGGACATTTTCTGTCTCCAGAATTCTAGAGTTTTTGCAGAGGGGGTCTCGATGAGGGACTGCAGTTAAGTACCCTCAAGGGGGATCTTGGCTTTAATCATCTTTATTCTTGGTGTGCCACACACCCCGCTTCACTTCTTAAATATTCATCACTTCATGGGTTAATCCACCGCAGGTGACGTAGTGCAGAGAGGAAGTCTTGTAACGAGCCCCCTTCCAGCCTATATATATCTGGTACCTCCCTTCAATCACCAGTATTTTTTCTCTCTGCTTGCTGACAAGTCAGAAGTTGGAAGTCTCCTGCTTACAGGTAGGCCGGGGTATTCTTACCCCGCCACCCCCCTTTTGGTCTATTTCTGCCCGGTTTGAGTTTGTATACCTTTATGGTGAAATAGGAAGCCTCCCAGCCTTGGCTGCTCACCGGGCAAATGGTAGATGGCACTTTAAGTGCCTAGGAGCTTATCTCCTACCGCTCGACCTCATGCGTGGGGCAATGCGGCGAACCGGCATGGTGATCCGGAAATGGGATGCCCCTGTCCCGAGGGTCCCCGTAGCCCCTTTCTCTCCCGTTGGGGGGGTGGTGAGGGTGTGCTTTAGTATGTGTGTTTCACTGTATCACTGCATGTTAACATATATGTCATGTTTATACATTAACTGTAGCATGTGTATATTTTGGGTCTGCTTTAGGGCAGCTTGCGCTGGGTATGGGCTGGCCACCTCTCTGGCAGTTGGTTGCTTGTGGCCCCCTACCCCCTACCCCCTCTCCTCGCCTGGCATTCATTGAGCTTTGTCAGCACATGCGGTTTTTACCCTCCCCCCTCCGCTGCCTGGACGCGCGTGCTGTGATCAGCTGTAAAGTGTTCCAGCTGATCAGCGTAGGGGGGGGGGGGGCGGGCCCGCTGACGCGGCGCCGGGGGCGCGGCGCCGACGTCATGCGGCGTCTGCGGCGGGCCCAGCGTCCCAGCTTCCTTCAAAACAGGAAGGCACGTGGGCGCACGGCCGCACTTTGTCTTCTGCCGGCTCATGGCTGCTGGCTGCAGGCTTACCGGCTGATTGCGGTACAGGTAAGCGGCCCCTCCCGTTGGGGCCGTTAAATGGGAGATATTGTTTAATAATACAGTGAGAAATCACTATTATCAAGGGGGCGTCATTTAAGGGCACTTGGTGCCATACTTATATGTTATACACATGTGAAGGATCTGATGGTTGTTTTCTTGCCTTGCAGATCCTGGGATCCCTGCTTATGCTAGCCCTCCGGCTCTATGTGCCTGGCTAATTATTGGGATTGATTTGAATGTTTATATACATAGACTATATATAAGTATATATATATATAGTTTCTATTAAAGGGGACCTAAACTAAAAAAAAAAAAATTTTTTATATAAATCCTCCCTTCCGGGACATTACTAAAATAAAGGGGGCATCCCGGGTCGGCTTATGCCTTAAAAGTCCCATTATTGCGAATACCATAAATCACCATATGGAGGCTTCTGTAGATTCCGGAAACGGTTCTGCTGTTCCGTTTGGGGGGTGCGTAGGTTGTGGGGTTCCACTCCCAGCTAAAGATATCTTTATTTGCATCCCTTGTGCAAAACAGACTATTGCGCGCCAGTCCGTTGCTTCGGCTGCGGTGCCATCGCATCCTTCATCATCTCCTACCTCTCCATCCCTATTCTGGACCCCGCATGACACTGTCAAAGGTGGGGATTCGCATTCCGAGGCAGCAGCACAGCCCTGCCCCCGGAAAATGATGCCCGTTAAAGCAGCGTTTAAAACCGCTACAAAACGAAGGCACCTGACTCCGGTACCTTCGGCTCCACAGGACCAGTTTTGTGAACCTGTGGAATGGTCCAATGGATCCCCTGACGAGGATGAACTCCCGTCGGAGTCAGATGAGCCGACAGGTCAGCATGTGGCTGATGAGATCGGCGATTGGTCAGAGGGGGTTGTTTTTGACACCCCCTCCATTCTGGCTCAAATGTTTAATATTTTGAGTTTAGATACGCCTGAGGCGGCCGCCCCGCCAAAGGGTCAGTTATTTAAAGAGCCTCAGCCGAGTTTGGTTTTTCCCAGACAGCACCACTTGGAGAGGGTGGTTCTTAAGGAATGGGAACATCCCACACGGTTATCTGGAATTCCTTCCAGTTGGGAAAAGCGTTATCCTTTTCCACCAGAATTGGTGAGGCTGTGGTCTGTCCCTCCGGACGTCGATACCCCTGTGCTAGGACTCTCCAGCTCGGCTATGGTACAATCTGCTGAGACCACTGTCCCCAAAGATGGGGAAGATCGCAGGATTGACCAATACGCTCGACATGGTTTTATCTATTCCGGGTCAGCATTGCTCCCGGTATGTGCTTCAGCCCTTCTTCTATTGGCAATTAAGTCCCTAATTCAGGGGCTATATGAGGATCTTAATCCCGCTTGCAAACAGTTCACTGCACTTAAGCAGTGTGAATCTTTTGTGGCTTATGTCCTGGCCGCTCAGGACGATGCGCTGACTATGAGTAGCAAGGCGGCAGCTATGCTGGTGGCTATTCGCAGGTCAGTATGGCTGCGTCAGTGGTCAGCAGACACGGCTTCCAA
Organism: Gastrophryne carolinensis; assembly: GCA_027917425.1. Taxonomy (NCBI): domain Eukaryota; kingdom Metazoa; phylum Chordata; class Amphibia; order Anura; family Microhylidae; genus Gastrophryne; species Gastrophryne carolinensis. The sequence continues at coordinate 382,580,876 of CM051237.1, read as the reverse complement.
AAAGGTATTCACAGCCCTCCCCTTTTTGGGGTTGCGTCTGTTTGGGGAGAAAATTGATTCAGTCGCAAAAGATGGTAAGATGCCACAACGCAAAAGGCCTCTTGGTCCCTTCAGGGGGACAAGTTCCGGTAGGCCTTCCTTTCAAAGGTTCGGAGCGGGAAAAGGTACGTCCTTTCCCGCTACCAGTGGCGAAGCTTGGGCACCAAGCCCAAGCCTGCTGATAAGCCCACTCAGCAATGAGGGGCTGCCCTCACCCGTGCGGGTGGGGGGACTATTGCGACACTTCTACCATTGGAACCATGTGGTTCTAGGCAGATGGATCCAGGAGGTAGTGTCGACAGGTCACAACCTGGAATTCGAGTCTCACCCTCCCTCGCGGTCCATTCAGGGGTCGGTTCATCCCGGCCTGAACTCTCATCAAGACGCTGTGTGTCTTTCTTTTGCCCAAATTCGCACAAGAACACTTCAGCTATTTCTGCTAGCGTGTTGGGTCCAGCAACCTCTGTTGTTTGATCAGTCCTTCCAATTGTCCTCCCGTGTACGGCAGTTCCTCCTGTGGTGATTGGTCTCGACCAATCTTGTATAGGGCAGGTCTTTCCTGACCCTCCCTTGGAGAGGTGTCACCACGGACACCGGTCTGTCGGGATGGGACAGATTCTGGAAGGAGCTGCGGCTTCAGGGGAAGTGGAGGCCCCACTTACCCATCAGAGAAATGTCCCTGATCCAGACATGGGCAGTGTTCCATGTTCCCTGTCTCTCGGCGGTTTACATTCCAGAGGTGATGGAACAGGTAGCGGACCGGTTGAGCAAGTGCTCTCCCCGTCTGGAAGAATAAGCTCTCCATCCTCGGGTGGTTCTCTTATTGTGTCTCCAATGGGAGACTCCGGAGGTGGACCTGTGGGCCCCTCATCTCTATCTCAGGCTCCCGAGCTTCGTGTCTCTCTCCCGGGATCCTCTGGCTCTGACAGTGGACGTCAGGTCCCTGAACTGAGGAGCTCTGGGATTTCTATACCTGTTTCCTCCGTGGCCCTTGCTGGGCAGAGTTCTTCAGAAGTTGGCTCTGGAAAGGGTGTACGCCGTTCTCATGGCCCCAAAGTGGCCAAAACGAATAAGGTTCGCAGACATCGTTTGGCTGGCAGTGGACCAGTTCATTCTGCCTCTTCGGCCCGATCTGCTCACTCAGGGTCAATTGTGTTACCTCAATTTACCAGCGCTGGGTTTGATGGCCTGGCGGCTGAAACCTCCATCTTGAAGGAGGAGGGTCTTTCTGATTCAGTCATTAAGACTCTGATCAGTGCCCGGAAGAAGTCTTCTTCCGTCACCTACTATAGGACTTGGAAAGCCTATATCACTTGGTGTGAGATAAGATCTTTTCCTTGTAGGGTCCTTTCGGTCCCCAGGATTCTGGAGTTTTTACAATCAGGGCTGGACTCTGGTCTCCAGCTAAGTACATTGAAAGGGCAGGTCTCTGCCTTATCTGTCTTTCTTCAGAAGCGTGTTGCGCTTAAACCTTTAGTTAAAACTTTTTTCCAGGGGGTTACGCATGTGCGGCCTCCCAGGAAACCATTACTCCCTGTTTGGGATTTGAATTCGGTTCTTTCGGCTCTTCAGGCTCCTCCTTTTTAGCCTTTGCAAGATATTGCTTTGTCTACCCTGACTCAGAAGATTGTCTTCTTGGTAGCGATCACTTCTGTCCGGCGTGTCTCAGAATTGGCGGCCTTAACTATCCAGGCGCCCTACTTCGAGAGGCATCGGGATAAAGTGGTCTTTCGGTTCAAGCCAGACTTTCTTCCTAAGGTTGTTTCTGCTTTTCATTTGAACCAAGATATTGTTCTTCCCTCCTTGTGTCCTAATCCTAAGAATGACAAAGAGAGGGTTTTGCATTGTTTGGATGTAGTACGCTGTGTTAAGTACTACTTGATTATCACGTCTCCTTTCCGTAGGACGGATTCCTTTTTTGTTGTGCCCCATGGGCCTAAGAAGGGTTTGGCACCAGCCAAATCTGCCATTAGCAAGTGGATACGTCAGGCCGTTACTGTGGCCTATTCTGCTAAGGGAAGAGTTCCCCCTTTTCGTATTACTGCTCATTCCACTCGCGCTGTTGGGGCGTCTTGGGCTTTTCAGCACCAAGCTTCTGTTGAACAGGTTTGTAAGGCCGCCACCTGGTCTTCTGTTCACACTTTTTCTAAGTTTTACAAAGTTGATGTGCGGGCCTCAGCGGATGCTGTTTTTGGCCGCAAAGTTCTGCAGACTGCAGTCATTTAAGTTATGCTTCACCTGGCCTTGAGATGCCCTTCCCTTGTGGACACTGCTTTTGGATGTCCCATGAAGTGATGAATATTTAAGAAGTGAAGCGGGGTGTGTGGCACACCAAGAATAATACCATTTTGTGAGTACTCACCTGAAAAATGGATATTGTTGGTGTGCCACACACCCCGCTTCACACCCGCCCTTTTCGTTATTACCGAAGCATTTATATGGTGAAGCCCTTTTTTATTTATATCAAAATTAATTTTGGAGATTACTGGTGGAATACTGGTACCTTGTTTTACTGCTTTTTGAATATACTGGTGATTGAAGGGAGGTACCAGGTATATATAGGCCGGAAGGGGGCTCGTTACAAGACTTCCTCTCTGCACTACGTCACCTGCGGTGGATTAACCCATGAAGTGATGAATATTTAAGAAGTGAAGCGGGGTGTGTGGCACACCAACAATATCCATTTTTCAGGTGAGTACTCACAAAATGGTATTATTCAGAAACTCATTGCTGAAAATAAGGATGTTTTTTGCCTTCCCGAAAGTCTCTAATGTTTGGATCTGAATTTAGTCTTATTAGCCTTTCAGGGTCCTCTTTTGAACCGCAGGCAGAAGTTTCATTGGGATCGATGACCCTTAAGGTCATCTTCCTCTGTGTGGTGAGATTCTGACTTAGCAGCCTTATCTGTTAAGCCTCCTTACCTAGTCCTACTCAAGAATAAGGCGGCCTTCTGTATTTAAACTGGACTTTCTTCCTAAGAAGATCTACCACCTTCCATACTAATGAGGAGGTGGGTTTTTCCCTCCTTTATGTCCTGCTTTCTCTGCTACTCAGACCTTCCGAAGGACTGACTCGTTGTTTTTGTTGTGAGACCAAGGAAAGGTCTAGTGCCAGCTAGGTCTACCATCAGTAGATTGATTAGACAAGCAGTGATTAAAGCCTATGTCTCCAAGGAGAGGAATCCTCCTTTTCCGGTTATGGCCCATTCTACCAGGGCTAACAGAGTTTCCTGGGCTTTCAGAGGCAGGCTTCAGTAGAGCAGGTCTGCATAGTTGCTACTTGGTCTTCAGTTAATGCATTTACCAAATTTTATAAGGTAGACGTTAAGAGCCTCGGCGGATATTGCCTTTAGTAGAAAGGTATTGCAAGCTTTAGTATGCTCTTGATTTTTTTGATTCGTATTCCTCAGATTAGAGGAAATAAATTGACACCTGGGATCCTACCCTGAATCAAGGGTACTGCTTTTGGAGGTTCCATACATATCTGATTCACTGACACCCTGGAGTGGAATATGAAAGAAAATACAATTCTGTGATTGTCACCTGTAGCATTCATTTGTCTCTTCATTCACTCCAGGACGCCAGGCCCACCCTATCTGCTAGGCTAATATGTCCATTCCTTAGATGCCATAGTCCTAGTGAAGTGTATATGTGTAAATAATTTGGATCAGCATTAAAAAAAAAGAGGAAAATAAAGGGAAATAGGAGGAGAGGCGTCTTCTCGGCTGTCCTTGTTTTCCAACTAAACGTGAAATGTTTTGGATGCCTTTATCCTCCCTCCTTCAATTACTGGATTGCGGAGAGCAGCTGGAAGTATATATAGGTCGGGAGGAACCACACCTTTTTATCTTGCAGTCCCGCCCTTCGGACAAGTTAACCCATTAGTATCTAATTCACTGACGCTCTGGATTGGAAGAAGACAGAAGTCAATTCTACAGGTGAGAATCATGATATTTTCTCCTTCCCTTGGGGTGGCAACACTAGTGATCATTCCCTTGATCCTTAAGCTGCGGGGGCCAAAACCCTTCCTGAAACCCTGACTCCCTGCCCGCAATCCTTGATTGTTTGCTCTCTGGGGTGCTGAGGATACGGTGGAGTGACATTACTCATACTCTGAGGAAGCCCACCTCCAACTCAGAAGGGAAACAGGGCTTCATCTTGCATTTCTGGTGCTTCCTTGCCCCTAAGCCACCTCTTTTTGTTGATGAGTTCTTTGCCCTGTCTCACCTACCATTTTTGCAAAGAAATCTTCAATAGATCTGCATTTATTGCATTTAACCTGCATTCAATGTAAATTAGAACAAGCAAAAAAGTCTGGATGCAATCCTTATGGGATTACATCTGTTTGGGCTTCAGGGTAAAACACCAAATGCAGGGTACTGAGTGGATACTTTTTACGTCCACATAATATGAAAGAAGTCTCCTCTGCCCGCATTGCATCTCCAGCAGCTGTGCGAGGCGGTCAAAAACATTTTGTGCAGCCTGTGTGCGGTACCACATTGTCAAGTACTTATATCCCGACTCCTGCACTCTGGTTAAGATATACAAGCACCACTGGCCTTCCGTAAACATAGTTCTGAGGTCTCTCTCCCAGTCCCCGCAGAATTGGGGAACACACATTTGTGTTATCTGTTTCCCCGGCAGGCGATTGGGTCACCAAGGTTTCAGATGGTGTCTGCTTTCTCTGCCACTCTGTTTTTGTCCCAATTATTTGCATTGAGTGTTGAAAGAGAGAGAGATTCCAGACATCTATCCCTGGCAGTTTCCATCTTTCTCACAACTTTTCTATCAAACACCAGACATTTTTTCTCTACTATGTCTCTACCCCTTAGTTACCCCACCTCTCCCCACTGCCTGAGAATTGGCAGATATTGGGTAATGTGGGTTTGTCAGTGGTAGGAGGGGAGAAAGCCAAGGGGCGAATCATTATCTCGCTCTCTCAAGCCCTTCCATGGTGCTTAGGATTGTCATGTGAGTTGTGGCCAATTTGTATTGGTGGTCTACAGCCCAGGGAAGATCTTGAATTGGCTATTCTAGAATTGAGTCCTCTATAGCAATCCATTTTTTCCCTTCTCAGGTGCCATCAGTCTAGCAGGCGTGGCAAATGGGCTGCCATCCAGTAGTTCCTGATGTTTGGTAATCCCGCACCTTCCTCTTGTTTACTTTTGAAAAGAATCCTACTTTTGAAAATAATCCTTGCTGGTAAACGAGAGGAGTTTGTGTGATATTAAGAGGCCATCTATTCTTGTGGCATGCACTGTAGAATAAGTATAGTCCTTCATTGTTGTATTAAAGACCCGCCATACATCCACAGGCTGTTCCGCATGTAGTGCCTTTTCGAACTTGCGTAGTGCAAGACACATAAAAGGGGACCTCCTGGTCAAGGAATCGAGTTCAAAGTCTAAGACCATATTAAAGTCTCCACCTTTGACCACGCTGCCTGTCTGAAAGCCCCTTAGCCTCTTCAAGAATGTTGTTAGGAATTTGATCTAACTTGAGCTGGACAAGTAAACTGCTGCTAAGGTGTACATTTCAACAGAATATACTTCCCTTTATCATGACATATCTACCAGCATCATCATGATCGTGATTGTATCTTGAAAGTGGAAAGGGGTATTCTTATCGATAAGGATAGTTACCCCGTTAGTTTTGGATTCCCCTGAACTACTAGTGAAAGTTTGGGGGTACTGTTTGGATATCAAGCACTTGTCTTAAGGTTTTTTCAAGTGTGTCTCTTGTATGTATTCTAGGTTTACTTCCTGCCTTTTCAACTCCATATAGAGTGCGGAGTGTTTTTCTGGCATATTGAGTCCTCTCATATTGAGATCCAAAAAATCAGAGCCTTTTAGTAGCCACGGGGAGGGTGGGATTGCCCCCCCCTGCCCCCTCTCATGTGACCTAGTGACGTTTGTCGGTATGGAAAGGTGGAGAAAGCGTGGGAAAGATAGAAAAGTAAAAGTCAATATCCTAGAACAGCAACTTAAGGAAACAAAGTTGACTCAATGAGTCCTATCTTCACTATATTTACCCAGAGACCTTATACCCACTTGGGTTAGGCCTCCAAGGTATCTACACCTCTGGGGCCGCCACTACTGCTCAGAGCCACACCAGAGTTTCCACATCCAAGAACTAAGAGGGTTGGACACGGAGGCTCAATCTGCGCACTAACTTTGAGTCCACGTAAGGAGCCTGTGAGACTCTAGTGATCTAGATAATAACCCACCTCTTAACCGCCAATATATCCTACAGCTGTTATCTTGGAGACAATAGCCAAGATCCTTATTAATGTAAAGATATAAACACTTTAATCTGATTAAATTAAATTCCACCTCCAGTATGTTCTATTTTTTTATGTTATTTATTTTCTATTATCTGATTTAATCTTTCCCCCACCCCCCTGACCCGGGCACCCCAGGGGCCCTGCAGATGTGTGCGGACAGGTGCTGAGGCATACAATCTGGAGTTTGATAGGCGCATAAGCACCCTCAGTTTATAATGATCAGAGGGGACAGCCCCGGTGCACCTAGGAGGGGAGGCTTGCTGGAAGGCCCCAACTTACCCACATGACCCCACACCATTTTATTCTCCAGGGGAGTGAAAGAAAACAAAAGCTGGGGGCGGCAAGCTCTCGAATACCTGTGGTGTGAGGAGAGGAGGGTGGATATCCCCCATGGGGGGCAGGAGGGACGGCACACAGAACAAGGGGATGGGGCAAAGGGGGGGTCAAGCCGGTCCCCCTTAGCTAATATGCGGTTCCTGTACAGTTTCCTAGCTATCCCTTTATATGTCATTGCAAAGAAAAAAAGAACACAATCTCATATCAGTTTATAGCTATACTATCCTATACACAGTGTCATGCATCCACATAGTGTATCACCCGTATTAGGTGAGATTGTAAGCTTACTAACCCTCTTTGATGTATTTTGCGTAGTTGCTCTAAAGCAGACCTGGGCAATGTACGGCCCGCGGGCCGTATACGGCCCTTTGCTAGGCTCTTACCGGCCCGGGCTGAGCTGGCCAGTAAGAGACGCAGAGGAAGGGAAAACATGCCAGACTCGACGAGCCGAGTGGCCGATCGCCTGCTGCTTAACTTAGGTGATCGCCTGTGTACAGTGTGAGAGGCTTAGGTTAAGCAGCAGCTGATCGGCCGCTCGGCTCGTCGGGTCTGGCACATTCTCCCTTCCTCTGAGGAAGCCAGACCCGATGAGCAGGTGATAGAGACCTGGGGACTTTGGAAGGACAGAGTAGGAGCTCCAGAGCATCAGTAAGTCTGCTCAGAAAGATTATGTAGTTTGCTTGTGTTTTCCCTTCCTGCCTGCTGTCTCTTTTTCACCATGTACCTGCCCACCATGCTCTCACCATGCCCCCTTCCTGCTGTCCACCATGCTCTCACCATGTCCCCTTCCTGCTGTCCACCATGCTCTCACCATGCCCCCTCCTTGCTGTCCACCATGCTCTCACCATGCCCCCTTCCTGCTGTCCACATGCTCTCACCATGTCCCCTTCCTGCTGTCCACATGCTCTCACCATGTCCCCTTCCTGCTGTCCACATGCTCTCACCATGTCCCCTTCCTGCTGTCCACATGCTCTCACCATGCCCCCTTCTTGCTGTCCACCATGCTCTCACCATGCCCCCTTCCTGCTGTCCACATCTCTCACCATGTCCCCTTCCTGCTGTCCACATGCTCTCACCATGCCCCCTTCCTGCTGTCCACATGCTCTCACCATGTCCCCTTCCTGCTGTCCACATGCTCTCACCATGCCCCCTTCTTGCTGTCCACATGCTCTCACCATGCCCCCTTCCTGCTGTCCACCATGCTCTCACCATGCCCCCTTCTTGCTGTCCACCATGCTCTCACCATGCCCCCTTCCTGCTGTCCACATGCTCTCACCATGTCCCCTTCCTGCTGTCCACCATGCTCTCACCATGTCCCCTTCCTGCTGTCCACATGCTCTCACCATGCCCCCTTCTTGCTGTCCACATGCTCTCACCATGCCCCCTTCCTGCTGTCCACCATGCTCTCACCATGCCCCCTTCTTGCTGTCCACCATGCTCTCACCATGCCCCCTTCCTGCTGTCCACATGCTCTCACCATGTCCCCTTCCTGCTGTCCACATGCTCTCACCATGCCCCCTTCCTGCTGTCCACATGCTCTCACCATGTCCCCTTCCTGCTGTCCACATGCTCTCACCATGCCCCCTTCTTGCTGTCCACATGCTCTCACCATGCCCCCTTCCTGCTGTCCACCATGCTCTCACCATGCCCCCTTCTTGCTGTCCACCATGCTCTCACCATGCCCCCTTCTTGCTGTCCACATGCTCTCACCATGCCCCCTTCTTGCTGTCCACATGCTCTCACCATGCCCCCTTCCTGCTGTCCACCATGCTCTCACCATGCCCCCTTCTTGCTGTCCACCATGCTCTCACCATGCCCCCTTCCTGCTGTCCACATGCTCTCACCATGCCCCCTTCCTGCTGTCCACATGCTCTCACCATGCCCCCTTCCTGCTGTCCACATGCTCTCACCATGCCCCCTTCCTGCTGTCCACATGCTCTCACCATGCCCCCTTCCTGCTGTCCACATGCTCTCACCATGCCCCCTTCCTGCTGTCCACATGCTCTCACCATGCCCCCTTCCTGCTGTCCACCATGCTCTCACCATGTCCCCTTCCTGCTGTCCACCATGCTCTCACCATGCCCCCTTCCTGCTGTCCACCATGCTCTCACCATGCCCCCTTCCTGCTGTCCACATGCTCCCACCATGCCCCCTTCCTGCTGTCCACATGCTCTCACCATGCCCCCTTCCTGCTGTCCACCATGCTCTCACCATGTCCCCTTCCTGCTGTCCACCATGCTCTCACCATGCCCCCTTCCTGCTGTCCACCATGCTCTCACCATGCCCCCTTCCTGCTGTCCACATGCTCTCACCATGCCCCCTTCCTGCTGTCTACATGCTCCCACCATGCCCCCTTCCTGCTGTCCACATGCTCTCACCATGTCCCCTTCCTGCTGTCCACATGCTCTCACCATGTCCCCTTCCTGCTGTCCACCATGCTCTCACCATGCCCCCTTCCTGCTGTCCACATGCTCTCACCATGCCCCCTTCCTGCTGTCTACATGCTCCCACCATGCCCCCTTCCTGCTGTCCACATGCTCTCACCATGTCCCCTTCCTGCTGTCCACATGCTCTCACCATGTCCCCTTCCTGCTGTCCACATGCTCTCACCATGTCCCCTTCCTGCTGTCCACATGCTCTCACCATGCCCCCTTCCTGCTGTCCACATGCTCTCACCATGCCCTCTTCCTGCTGTCCACATGCTCTCACCATGCCCCCTTCCTGCTGTCCACATGCTCTCACCATGCCCCCTTCCTGCTGTCCACATGCTCTCACCATGCCCCCTTCCTGCTGTCCACATGCTCTCACCATGCACCCTTCCTGCTGTCCACCATGCTCTCACCATGTCCCCTTCCTGCTGTCCACCATGCTCTCACCATGCCCCCTTCCTGCTGTCCACCATGCTCTCACCATGCCCCCTTCCTGCTGTCCACCATGCTCTCACCATGCCCCCTTCCTGCTGTCCACATGCTCCCACCATGCCCCCTTCCTGCTGTCCACATGCTCTCACCATGCCCCCTTCCTGCTGTCCACATGCTCTCACCATGCCCCCTTCCATGCTCTCACCATGTCCCCTTCCTGCTGTCCACCATGCTCTCACCATGCCCCCTTCCTGCTGTCCACCATGCTCTCACCATGCCCCCTTCCTGCTGTCCACATGCTCTCACCATGCCCCCTTCCATGCTCTCACCATGTCCCCTTCCTGCTGTCCACCATGCTCTCACCATGCCCCCTTCCTGCTGTCCACCATGCTCTCACCATGCCCCCTTCCTGCTGTCCACCATGCTCTCACCATGCCCCCTTCCTGCTGTCCACATGCTCTCACCATGCCCCCTTCCTGCTGTCCACATGCTCTCACCATGCCCCCTTCCATGCTCTCACCATGTCCCCTTCCTGCTGTCCACCATGCTCTCACCATGCCCCCTTCCTGCTGTCCACCATGCTCTCACCATGCCCCCTTCCTGCTGTCCACATGCTCTCACCATGCCCCCTTCCATGCTCTCACCATGTCCCCTTCCTGCTGTCCACCATGCTCTCACCATGCCCCCTTCCTGCTGTCCACCATGCTCTCACCATGCCCCCTTCCTGCTGTCCACATGCTCTCACCATGCCCCCTTCCATGCTCTCACCATGTCCCCTTCCTGCTGTCCACCATGCTCTCACCATGCCCCCTTCCTGCTGTCCACCATGCTCTCACCATGCCCCCTTCCTGCTGTCCACATGCTCTCACCATGCCCCCTTCCATGCTCTCACCATGTCCCCTTCCTGCTGTCCACCATGCTCTCACCATGCCCCCTTCCTGCTGCCCACCATGCTCTCACCATGCCCGCTTCCTGCTGTCCACCATGCTCTCACCATGTCCCCTTCCTGCTGTCCACCATGCTCTCACCATGCCCCCTTCCTGCTGTCCACCATGCTCTCACCATGCCCCCTTCCTGCTGTCCATCATGCTCTCACCATGCCCCCTTCCTGCTGCCCACCATTCTTACACTTTGCCCCAGCTGATATGAGCTCTCCTTCCAGACTGCCAGAAGCCAAGGGCTTCTCTGATTGGCTGGGAAATTATCACATCAGAACGTTTGAAGTGGACCAAAACCCTGCTTTATCAGCCTGGGAATCTTATAGATCCCCTCCCCGTGGGGCATCCAAAATCGGGATGCCCCGCTGTGTGAAACCCCCAGGTCGCCCATAAACTCACCTTCTTTCCCAGTTCAACGGCGCATGCACGAGCTGCGGCCGCATGCCCGCTCTCCCTCTAGCAGGGCGCGTGCCTGTGTCAGCCATTTGAGAATGGCCAGCGCGGGCGCGCTCCCTGTTAGAGGGAAGCTCGAGATGCAGCCGCCAGCGCACTCAGAGCCGCTGAGCTTAGACGTCGCTTAGACGCCCATAGCTCAGCGGCCCTCCACAATATTTTTAGTTTCTCATGTGGCCCCATGGAAAAAATAATTGCCCACCCCTGCTCTAAAGGCTAAAGAACAAGCCCCACAGACATGAAGATGGTGTGGAAGAGGGATGGACCCTGAGGGAGAGAGGCCAGGTAGTTGTGTTTGAGCACTCAGCAGGCTTACTACTCATGGTGTATTTGGGGCCCAACACCCCAAATTCGTGCCTAGGCACTTGCGGTGGGTACCTGGGGGCCAGGCCAGGTCCAACAAGTAGGTCTGGGCAAGGGGGGGGACAAGAAGAGGGGGCTACATGTGAAGGAGGAGGGGTGCGAGCATCCGGTGACCGGTTCTAATTCGGCATATGGACAAAAGTTGAGTCCCAGTTTTAGAACATCTTCCTGGGCCACATGTTACATCTGTCAAATGGATTATTATCTTGCGTCTAGGGTCCTCTATTCTTTGTCTCCTAAGGGCTGTAGAGTCCCTAGTGTTGTATTGGTTTGTCTTTTTGGCTGACTGGTCACAGTGCATTTTGAGGGATTTTCTCTGGCTATCCAGTCCTCTCTGCTTGTTATCCCTATTTTCTTCATCTCCGTATTCTCTGCATGTTACATAGTTAATACGGTTGAAAAAAGACATATGTCCATCAAAATCAACCAAGGGTGTTGGGGTAGGGCAGACCTGGGCAATGTACGGCCCGCGGGCCGTATACGGCCCTTTGCTAGGCTCTTACCGGCCCGGGCTGAGCTGGCCAGTAAGAGACGCAGAGGAAGGGAAAACATGCCAGACTCGACGAGCCGAGTGGCCGATCGCCTGCTGCTTAACTTAGGTGATCGCCTGTGTACAGTGTGAGAGGCTTAGGTTAAGCAGCAGCTGATCGGCCGCTCGGCTCGTCGGGTCTGGCACATTCTCCCTTCCTCTGAGGAAGCCAGACCCGATGAGCAGGTGATAGAGACATGGGGACTTTGGAAGGACAGAGTAGGAGCTCCAGAGCATCAGTAAGTCTGCTCAGAAAGATTATGTAGTTTGCTTGTGTTTTCCCTTCCTGCCTGCTGTCTCTTTTTCACCATGTACCTGCCCACCATGCTCTCACCATGCCCCCTTCCTGCTGTCCACCATGCTCTCACCATGTCCCCTTCCTGCTGTCCACCATGCTCTCACCATGCCCCCTCCTTGCTGTCCACCATGCTCTCACCATGCCCCCTTCCTGCTGTCCACATGCTCTCACCATGTCCCCTTCCTGCTGTCCACATGCTCTCACCATGTCCCCTTCCTGCTGTCCACATGCTCTCACCATGCCCCCTTCTTGCTGTCCACCATGCTCTCACCATGCCCCCTTCCTGCTGTCCACATGCTCTCACCATGTCCCCTTCCTGCTGTCCACATGCTCTCACCATGCCCCCTTCCTGCTGTCCACATGCTCTCACCATGCCCCCTTCCTGCTGTCCACATGCTCTCACCATGCCCCCTTCTTGCTGTCCACATGCTCTCACCATGCCCCCTTCCTGCTGTCCACCATGCTCTCACCATGCCCCCTTCTTGCTGTCCACCATGCTCTCACCATGCCCCCTTCCTGCTGTCCACATGCTCTCACCATGTCCCCTTCCTGCTGTCCACCATGCTCTCACCATGTCCCCTTCCTGCTGTCCACATGCTCTCACCATGCCCCCTTCTTGCTGTCCACATGCTCTCACCATGCCCCCTTCCTGCTGTCCACCATGCTCTCACCATGCCCCCTTCTTGCTGTCCACCATGCTCTCACCATGCCCCCTTCCTGCTGTCCACATGCTCTCACCATGCCCCCTTCCTGCTGTCCACATGCTCTCACCATGCCCCCTTCCTGCTGTCCACATGCTCTCACCATGCCCCCTTCCTGCTGTCCACATGCTCTCACCATGCCCCCTTCTTGCTGTCCCCATGCTCTCACCATGCCCCCTTCCTGCTGTCCACCATGCTCTCACCATGCCCCCTTCTTGCTGTCCACCATGCTCTCACCATGCCCCCTTCTTGCTGTCCACATGCTCTCACCATGCCCCCTTCTTGCTGTCCACATGCTCTCACCATGCCCCCTTCCTGCTGTCCACATGCTCTCACCATGCCCCCTTCTTGCTGTCCACCATGCTCTCACCATGCCCCCTTCTTGCTGTCCACCATGCTCTCACCATGCCCCCTTCCTGCTGTCCACATGCTCTCACCATGCCCCCTTCCTGCTGTCCACATGCTCTCACCATGCCCCCTTCCTGCTGTCCACATGCTCTCACCATGCCCCCTTCCTGCTGTCCACATGCTCTCACCATGCCCCCTTCCTGCTGTCCACATGCTCTCACCATGCCCCCTTCCTGCTGTTCACATGCTCTCACCATGCCCCCTTCCTGCTGTCCACCATGCTCTCACCATGTCCCCTTCCTGCTGTCCACCATGCTCTCACCATGCCCCCTTCCTGCTGTCCACCATGCTCTCACCATGCCCCCTTCCTGCTGTCCACATGCTCCCACCATGCCCCCTTCCTGCTGTCCACATGCTCTCACCATGCCCCCTTCCTGCTGTCCACCATGCTCTCACCATGTCCCCTTCCTGCTGTCCACCATGCTCTCACCATGCCCCCTTCCTGCTGTCCACCATGCTCTCACCATGCCCCCTTCCTGCTGTCCACATGCTCCCACCATGCCCCCTTCCTGCTGTCTACATGCTCCCACCATGCCCCCTTCCTGCTGTCCACATGCTCCCACCATGCCCCCTTCCTGCTGTCCACATGCTCTCACCATGTCCCCTTCCTGCTGTCCACATGCTCTCACCATGTCCCCTTCCTGCTGTCCACATGCTCTCACCATGTCCCCTTCCTGCTGTCCACATGCTCTCACCATGCCCCCTTCCTGCTGTCCACATGCTCTCACCATGCCCCCTTCCTGCTGTCCACATGCTCTCACCATGCCCCCTTCCTGCTGTCCACATGCTCTCACCATGCCCCCTTCCTGCTGTCCACATGCTCTCACCATGCACCCTTCCTGCTGTCCACCATGCTCTCACCATGTCCCCTTCCTGCTGTCCACCATGCTCTCACCATGCCCCCTTCCTGCTGTCCACCATGCTCTCACCATGCCCCCTTCCTGCTGTCCACCATGCTCTCACCATGCCCCCTTCCTGCTGTCCACATGCTCCCACCATGCCCCCTTCCTGCTGTCCACATGCTCTCACCATGCCCCCTTCCTGCTGTCCACATGCTCTCACCATGCCCCCTTCCATGCTCTCACCATGTCCCCTTCCTGCTGTCCACCATGCTCTCACCATGCCCCCTTCCTGCTGTCCACCATGCTCTCACCATGCCCCCTTCCTGCTGTCCACATGCTCTCACCATGCCCCCTTCCATGCTCTCACCATGTCCCCTTCCTGCTGTCCACCATGCTCTCACCATGCCCCCTTCCTGCTGTCCACCATGCTCTCACCATGCCCCCTTCCTGCTGTCCACCATGCTCTCACCATGCCCCCTTCCTGCTGTCCACATGCTCTCACCATGCCCCCTTCCTGCTGTCCACATGCTCTCACCATGCCCCCTTCCATGCTCTCACCATGTCCCCTTCCTGCTGTCCACCATGCTCTCACCATGCCCCCTTCCTGCTGTCCACCATGCTCTCACCATGCCCCCTTCCTGCTGTCCACATGCTCCCACCATGCCCCCTTCCTGCTGTCCACATGCTCTCACCATGCCCCCTTCCTGCTGTCCACATGCTCTCACCATGCCCCCTTCCATGCTCTCACCATGTCCCCTTCCTGCTGTCCACCATGCTCTCACCATGCCCCCTTCCTGCTGTCCACCATGCTCTCACCATGCCCCCTTCCTGCTGTCCACATGCTCTCACCATGCCCCCTTCCATGCTCTCACCATGTCCCCTTCCTGCTGTCCACCATGCTCTCACCATGCCCCCTTCCTGCTGTCCACCATGCTCTCACCATGCCCCCTTCCTGCTGTCCACCATGCTCTCACCATGCCCCTTCCTGCTGTCCACATGCTCTCACCATGCCCCCTTCCTGCTGTCCACCATGCTCTCACCATGCCCCCTTCCTGCTGTCCATCATGCTCTCACCATGCCCCCTTCCTGCTGTCCACCATGCTCTCACCATGCCCCCTTCCTGCTGTCCACATGCTCTCACCATGCCCCCTTCCTGCTGTCCACATGCTCTCACCATGCCCCCTTCCATGCTCTCACCATGTCCCCTTCCTGCTGTCCACCATGCTCTCACCATGCCCCCTTCCTGCTGTCCACCATGCTCTCACCATGCCCCCTTCCTGCTGTCCACATGCTCTCACCATGCCCCCTTCCATGCTCTCACCATGTCCCCTTCCTGCTGTCCACCATGCTCTCACCATGCCCCCTTCCTGCTGTCCACCATGCTCTCAGCATGCCCTCTTCCTGCTGCCCACCATGCTCTCACCATGCCCGCTTCCTGCTGTCCACCATGCTCTCACCATGTCCCCTTCCTGCTGTCCACCATGCTCTCACCATGCCCCCTTCCTGCTGTCCACCATGCTCTCACCATGTCCCCTTCCTGCTGTCCATCATGCTCTCACCATGCCCCCTTCCTGCTGCCCACCATTCTTACACTGTGCCCCAGCTGATATGAGCTCTCCTTCCAGACTGCCAGAAGCCAAGGGCTTCTCTGATTGGCTGGGAAATTATCACATCAGAACGTTTGAAGTGGACCAAAACCCTGCTTTATCAGCCTGGGAATCTTATAGATCCCCTCCCCGTGGGGCATCCAAAATCGGGATGCCCCGCTGTGTGAAACCCCCAGGTCGCCCATAAACTCACCTTCTTTCCCAGTTCAACGGCGCATGCACGAGCTGCGGCCGCATGCCCGCTCTCCCTCTAGCAGGGCGCGGGCCTGTGTCAGCCATTTGAGAATGGCCAGCGCGGGCGCGCTCCCTGTTAGAGGGAAGCTCGAGATGCAGCCGCCAGCGCACTCAGAGCCGCTGAGCTTAGACGTCGCTTAGATGCCCATAGCTCAGCGGCCCTCCACAATATTTTTAGTTTCTCATGTGGCCCCATGGAAAAAATAATTGCCCACCCCTGCGGTAGGGGGAGGTTATTTTTCATTTTATAGGGGAAGCTATTTATTTTATTTTTTGTTTTATTTTTTTTTACTGATAACCTCTAATAGTAACTGTTAATGTTATTTTCTTCTAAATAAGTATCTAATCCTTTTTTGAAGCTGTCAGCGGTTGATGCTGTGACAAGCTTCTGTGTCTATTCCATACATTTATAGTTCTTATGGTAAAAAACGGTTGTCGCCTCCGGAGACCAAATTTATTTTTTTCCAATCGAAGGCAGTGTCTTTAGAGGGGATTTTACATGAAATAGTGTTCCCCCATATTTTTTGTATGGGCCATTTATATATTTATACAAGTTAATCGTGTCGCCCCTCAATCGCCTCCTCTCAAGTCTAAACAGATTTAATTCTCGTAATCTTTCCTCATAACTAAGATCTTTCATTCCCTTTATTAGTTTGGTGGCTCTCCTCTGCACCCTTTCCAGAGTCAGAGCGTCCTTTCTATGAATGGGTGCCCAGAACTGGACGGCATATTCCAGGTGAGGGCGCACCAGTGCCTTGTAAAGAGGCAAAATTACATCTCTAGCCTGTGATTCCATGCCTCTTTTAATGCATGATAGTATCTTGGTGGCCTTGGAAGCAGCTGCTTGGCATTGCATGCGGTTATATAGTCTGTGATCTACCAGTACCCCCAGATCCTTCTCAACAAGTGACTCTTCCAGTTTTACTCCCCCGAGGACATATGTGGCCTTCAGGTTGTTAGACCCCAAGTGCATGACTTTACATTTTTCCACATTGAACTTCATTTGCCAAGTGGATGCCCAGGCACTCAATGTGTCCAAGTCAGCCTGAAGCTTGTGAACATCTTCAATAGACTGCACTGTGCTACATAGCTTTGTGTCATCTGCAAAAACAGAGACAGTGCTTTTAATTCCATCTTCTATGTCGTTTATAAACAAGTTGAATAATAGTGGGCCCAGCACTGAACCCTGGGGTACACCGCTTACAACTGGTAACCATTCGGAGTAGGTATCATTAACCACAACTCTCTGCACACGATCCTTCAGCCAGTTTTCAATGCAGTTACAAACTGTGTTTTCTAATCCTGAAGATCTCAATTTCCCAATAAGCGTCTATTGGGGACAGTGTCAAATGCTTTTGCAAAATCCAGAAAAACTATATCCACAGCCTCCCCTCTGTCCAGGCTTCTACTCACCTCCTCATAGAAGCCAATCAGGTTAGTCTGGCAGCTTCTGTCCTTAGTAAAACCATGTTGGTTGTCACTTATAATAATATGGATAGTTATATATTCGTGTATGTTGTCCCTTAATAGCCCCTCAAGCAATTTCCCCACAATGGATGTTAAGCTAACAGGTCTGTAATTGCCCAGAGAAGACCTAGAACCCTTTTTAAAAATGGGCACCACATTTGCCTTGCGCCAGTCCATTGGCACTATACCAGTTGCTAGTGAGTCTTTAAAGATGAACAACAGAGGTGACGAGATAACGGAACTGAGTTCTTTGAGAACTCTTGGGTGAAATCCATCTGGTCCTCCAGTCTTATTCACATTTAAATTATTTAGTTTTTCTTGTATAATATCCACGTTTAGCTTGTTAATTATTATACTTGGGCTATTGCTAAGGCAAAAATGAATGGTTGAAGTACACCTCTATGGTTATACCAAGAGATAAGAGGGGTATAGAGATACTTATAGACTTGGGCGGGCACTTCCGCCCTACTCCGTGGCTTACTGGCGGCCGCCATCTTGTTGGCAGGGTTACACCTGCGGTACTGTATTTTGCACACTTCTAATGTTTTTTTTTCGGTACCCCACTCATCCTTGCGGCACCGCCGCCCACCCCAAGCGCCATCCACCAATGGGAATTTGTCTCATTAGGTGTATGGTCGGGATGGTCGCCGCTCGATGATGTCATCAGTCGGCGCCGATGCGCGCGCCCCTGCTGGCGCCATCTGCAGAACATTGGAGCTATCAACAGGGTATTTAGGGCTCGTCAGGACACATACTGGTACCGCTTCCCCCCCTGAAGAAGGTTGCAAAAAAAACGAAACGTTGAGGGTTACTTCCTGGTGCTGCCTGCCTGTAAGACTATATCTTGATCATACATTGTGCTTTCTGATTAAGGACTATATGCATGTTTGGCATTGTGATTAAGGGGTGTCTTCGCACTCTCAACAATGTGACTGTATTCTCTGACTGCTGCACAAGCAGTGTATTAACTTTCATCTGATAACTGTTTCCCTATACAGTGTGATGTTAATCACTGTCTGCTGTACTACAGCACTACCTAGCGGCCAATATGGGTAATTCACCCATTTTTATTTCATATATTGTATGTTTCACTGTATATACTACAGCATTCGTGTGTACCAACCCCTTATTAAATTTCATTGTTTTACTTGCATATCTATTATAGTAGTTCGCCTCTCCTTTCCATATCCCTACTTGGGCTATTGCTATCAGTGGCATCTCCTGTGTTGGCTCCTTGCTCTTCTCTTGTGTACACAGAGCTAAAGAATCCATTTAACAGCTCCACTTTCTCTTCACCCCCAGTGACCATTTCCCCGTTATCATTAATTTGGGCACCTACCTGTTCTGATTTAGTTTTCTTTGAATATATTTAAAAAATTGTTTAGGGTTTGTCTTGCTTTCTTTGGCCCCATCTCTTCCATTTTGTGCTTTTGTCAACCTTATTTCTTTCTTACACATTTTATTCACTAGTTTATACTTTTCAAGTGTTACAGCTGAGAGTTCAGCCTTGTAATGTTTAAATACCCTTTTTTTGTTCTTTATTGCCCTTTTAACCACAGGTGTCAGCCATGAGGGGTTTAATTTTAGCTGCTTATATTTGTTACCCGTAGGAAAACATTTTGCAACGTTGCTACTCACAATTGATTTAAAGCACTTATTTGGCATCTGTATCCTTATTCCTAAACAGATGCTCCCAGTCAATGTCCTGGAGTGCAGCTCTGAGCCTGGGGAAGTTGGCCTTACTAAAATGTAATGTTTTTGCCTTCCCAGGCAGAAAATCTTTCTTACAGTTTGTTAAATTCAATTGTATTGTGGTCACTGTTACTGTCCCCATCAGGTCATCATTATTTGATATTACAGGATCTAAAAGAGCATCACCCCTAGTAGGTACCTCCACAAACTGATTCATATAATTATCTTGTAGGAATGCTCTCCCCCTTGTAGTGGAAGCAGAACCATGTCTCCAGTCGATTCCTGGATAGTTGAAGTCCCCCATCACCACCACTGTACCAGCCTGTGACGCCCGCTCTATCTGTTGATGCAGTTGACCCTCTATTTCCTCAGTTATATTTGGGGGCCTATAGATTACACCAAACTGTATTTTAGCATTGTTTACATCGCCCCCCACTTCTACCCACAAGGATTCTACATCCTCACAATCTCCTGCTAGTATCCCCTCATTAATATATGCTTTGAGTTCTTGCTTTACATAAAGACACACGCCGCCCCCATTCCTTTTTGCTCTGTCTTTCCGAAAAAGAGCGAAACCTTGTAGATTGACAGTCCAGTCATGTGTGGAATCCAGCCATGTCTCAGCCACACCAACAACATCAATATTCTCTGCCAGCACCAGAGCCTCAAGCTCTCCCACTTTACTTACCAGACTTCTGGCATTTGTGAACATACACTTTATGTTCCTATCTAGTTTGGCACATTGGGGTATAGTATTAGTTTCTGCAGTAATGCATCCATCTAATTTTTCACTGCTGGTTTGCAACACATGGATCTACTTATCCATCATAGCAGTCCCCCCCCCCCTTCTAATTTTCCACCCACCATCATATGCTGTCCCCTAAGTAACCTGTCTTCACTTTTTTGTTTTCACTCTTGCCCTCCCCCCTCATCTCTAGTTTAAATAACGCTCCACCCCCTCTAGTATCCTCTCACCCAGCACCCCTTCCATTCAGGTGCAAAGTATCTTTAGAATACAGTTTGTATAGTTTGTAGGGCTGCCATTTCTGAGACTGACACTCTTGCATAATTACCCAACTTGGCAATTTTGCTAGGGTGCGCAGACGCAGGTATGGCCTTCCTTTTCTGTGCACCCTTTCTACTCCCTCTATCTACATTTACCCAGCTACTTATCTGCTCCTCCTGACCCATTACTCCACCCTCTGTATCTACCCCATTTATTGCTTGCTCAGTAAGCAGAATGCCCTTTTCCATATTGTCAATCTCCCTCAGTGTTGCATTTTGCTTTTCCAGATCTCTAACCCTAGCTTCCAGGTTTGCAATTCGCTCACATTTACCACAGTGGTATTCACCCGGTGTGAGGAATGGAGCAAATATTACATTGCACTTTACCGCTGATGCCGCCTGTGACAGAGGCTCTGTCTTTTGGATGTCATCACTATTCAGTTGCCCACCGGGTCATTCACTGGCCTTTTCTTAATTAGGTTTCAGACAATGTAATTGTATTTTGATACTGTTACAGGCAATGTCATTGTATTTTGACTGCCATTGTGTATTGTTGATTACGTCACAGTCAATGGCATTGTCCTGATTGATTGTATTACAGCCTGCTATTGTTCTACTGATTGCGTCACCGGCAGAGTTGAGGGATTGTGTGCCCTGCTGCTATTGGTCAGTGTGGTTGTCATTGCATGGAGACTTGTGTATATAAGGCCTAGAGTGGCACTAATAAAAACACTTCACCTTCACCCTCAATACTGAAGTTCTGTCTCTTATTGGGGGAAACGCTATATTATAATTCACTAGTCCTTGTAAGGGCTGTTCCTGTTTCCTCACGGACGACTCTGGAATTCCAGCAGCACCTCTTACGATTGGGAAAAGGACGTCTCGGGCGGTGAAGCCCTCCGGCGATAAGGGTTATCGCTACAATTGGTGGCAAGCGGTCGGATGGTCCTTTCTACCCAGAGAGAGTTCTACCCTGATGGAGAGTCAGTATGACAAGTTGAAAAGGCTGACCCTGAAGGATCTACTCGAGAGCCGGGGAAGGTCAGCTAGCAACCGCCCACGTCAGGAACTGATAGCCGAGCTGATCGAAATGGATCGTGCAGCAGTGAGGACCGAAACCAATATAGAGATCGATGAAGACGCTGCTCTCGTTCAAGCGGTTCGGAACAGATTGTCGGTCTATGGCCCGAATCCATCACAGGAACTGATCGACCGAGTCTTCGCCGCAGCGGAGGCAGAGGCCAGTAAGCGAAGGGAAGATCGGCGACTTTCAACCCAGCAGCCTCTCAGCCTCAGTTACACTGGGGGGAGAAAGATTCCATTTGCAGCATTTAAGTCCTTCCAGGAAAGTGACGACGAGATTGACGGATTTTTGGCCGATGTTGAACGGCAGTGCGCTTTACACCGGGTACCCACGGAGGAATGGGTCACCATATTATCAGGGAAACTATCTGGGAAAGCTTCCGATGCTTTCCGTGCCATCCCTGATGCGGACTTACCACACTACCATCTGGTAAAGGAGGCTTTGTTAGCCCGGTACGCTGTCACCCCGGAAGCCTACAGGCGACGATTTCGGGAATCCCAAAAGAAGGGAGGGGATTCTTACACGGAGTGGGCATGTCGCCTCCATCGTACAGCATCACACTGGGTCACTGGATGCAAAGCCACGACCGCTGAGGATGTACTACAGTTGTTTTTACTAGAACATTTTCTCAATGCCCTGCAACCAGAGCTAAGAGAGTGGGTACGTGACCGGAGGCCTCTAACGCTACCTGAGGCTGCTCGTCTAGCCGACGAGTACACCGATGCTCGCCAGACAGAACAGTCCGCTCCAAAACCACCACCTCCCATCAAATTTCAAGCACCTGTGGCTTCAGCGCCAACTCGTGACTCTGGGCCACATAGGCCAGCGCAGCAACCGAACCTCTCCACAGTTCAGTGCCATCATTGCAAACAATGGGGACATTATCGCAGTGATTGCGCCCTAGAGCCTCCCCGAAACACGTGGGGGCAAAAGCAACCTTCCACCTCCCGTACTCCTGTGGCACACTGTTTGGAAGCTGAGAGCAGTTCGGAAGAGTATCTGGGGGTACTGTACGAAGCTGATCCCGTACAAGCGGCCATCCAAGACAACCGACAGCACCATTGCCAGGAGGTACGAGTCAATGGGCGCACCGCGCAAGGATTACGCGACACCGGAGCCACACTTACCCTGCTCCAACCTCATTTGGTCAAGAACAAAGACCGCACCGGACACACCGTTGCAGTAAGGGTGGCGGGAGGAGCTGTGTTTCGACTCCCCACCGCCCGAGTACATCTTGACTGGGGCGCAGGATCCGGCAGGGTACAGGTGGGACTTATGGACAACTTACCAGCAGAAGTACTATTGGGAAATGATCTAGGACCAATGACTTCTGCCTACGCTACCTCTGGACCGGCCAGCGTCAACCCTGTTACAACCCAGGCTCCAGCCCGAGCTGCCGACTCCAGCCCACTGGTCGGGGAGACCCAGGGGTTTCGTCTGCATCACGTCATGTCTGTTACACGAAGTCAAGAAGAGGATCAGCCATCAGGTTACGTCCTTCCAGAAGGGAAACTTATGCCAAACACTATTTTTGTTGGGGGCATTGGCCGTCGGATTAATCAGCCTGAAATTAAGGATGTTTTTTCAAAGTATGGCGCTGTAAAGAATGTCAAAATTATTAGGGATGCCTCTGGCGTTTCTAAGGGTTATGGTTTTGTCTACTTTTACGATGATGTAGATGTGCAGAAAATTGTGGATTCTCCGATCAGCTTCCATGGAAAGAGATTGAAACTTGGGCCAGCTATAAGAAAGCAGAGCACCTGTGCACACATCCAACCAAGGACTTTGGTGCTGAACTCACCAACGCCACAATATCCCAGTGTTTGGACCCCACCCATGACCGATTCCTATGTACAGCCCACGTCAATGTTTAGTCCGGTTAATCACTATTTGCAGACTTGTCCTTACACAGAACTCTGCCCATAACAAGAGTCCGGACAGCCCCACGTTAACCCGAACAGGGTCAATCCGGGTCTGCCAGGTGTTCCACAAAAAGGGGGCATTGTGACAGAGGCTCTGTCTTTTGGATGTCATCACTATTCAGTTGCCCACCGGGGTCATTCACTGGCCTTTTCTTAATTAGGTTCCAGACAATGTAATTGTATTTTGATACTGTTACAGGCAATGTCATTGTATTTTGACTGCCATTGTGTATTGTTGATTACGTCACAGTCAATGGCATTGTCCTGATTGATTGTATTACAGCCTGCTATTGTTCTACTGATTGCGTCACCGGCAGAGTTGAGGGATTGTGTGCCCTGCTGCTATTGGTCAGTGTGGTTGTCATTGCATGGAGACTTGTGTATATAAGGCCTAGAGTGGCACTAATAAAAACACTTCACCTTCACCCTCAATACTGAAGTTCTGTCTCTTATTGGGGGAAACGCTATATTATAATTCACTAGCCCTTGTAAGGGCTGTTCCTGTTTCCTCACGGACGACTCTGGAATTCCAGCAGCACCTCTTACGATTGGGAAAAGGACGTCTCGGGCAGTGAAGCCCTCCGGCGATAAGGGTTATCGCTACACCGCCATCCCCCTTTAAGATTCTCTCTTCTTAAGCAAATGTCTGCCATTACAACGCCAGCAGGAAAAGGAAGTCCATATATGGGCACAAGGTTCTGACACTTCAGAACAGGCAGTTTGAGTTTCAACGCCCCCTCCTGCTGCTCCCCGGCTGCTTTCCCAACACCTTACTGAGACACAGAGGAGCCTGCCTGCCTTCCCTGGAAAGATGTGATAGCCTGGCACTTCAAAGGGATGATCCAGGATCTGTGTCTGGGAGGGGTGGGAGGGGCAGAGACCGTGCTTAAAGGTAGGGCAAGGGGATGAGAAGAGGGTCACTTCTGGAGAGGTCACGAGACACACGTGCTGGAGATGCCCACCCACACAGCTTGCCACTTACCTCTTGTGGAGGCTCTAACCACTACTCTGCAACTGCATACTAAGGTAACTGATTATTGTTTCTCTGTGTAACTCACTCTATCCTGCATTTTGTATCATCTGTATCATTTCATATTCCATCATAGCCAAATGTTTGTTATCACTGCCTAGTGTGCTTATAGCATTAAAACCTAAATTTTAACTTGAGCGATCTGTTTGCCTTAAACCAAGAATCTGTGTGTCCGCAGGCTTTGGGCCTGGTATTCCTGATAGGAGGGACTCGGACAAAGGTTTTCTTGGGAACGCGGTCTGTGTGTCCGGAGGTCCCTGGTTTATAGTTGGATCACGTGACCCGCGGTTCCCTGACACCCTGGAACTGCTGCTCCTGAAGTGTATACATATGACAAACTGTGCACTGAAGTAGACCTCCAATATTGCTGCCCATTATCCTAGTTACAAAACAGCAGTAAAAACAATTTTAGTGCTCACAGTTGCAGCAACTTTGGCTTTTACCTTCTTATTTTAGCACATAGGCAATAAGAACCCTTGAAGTCCCAATATTAAGTCCCTTAATGAAAAGTCCCCTCACTTATAATACAACTGGAACTCGCAAAAGCTCCTGAACTCTCTTTAAACAATCTTATTTATAACAAAGCAATACTTCCTTTCCAAATGGCAATCTTTGTCTGGCAAACAGTCAGAAGGCTGGGCTCAGGTGATATAAATAGGCTGCTAATTAGGCAGGAACACCCCCACCCAGATAACTGCTCCCTATCAAATGGCAGTCGATCAAATGGGAGCAACCAATGTATTTAAATGCAAGGCTAAACCCTGCAATACAAGAAAAAAACAAAACAAAAAAAAACAAAGTAACAATGCTTGTTTTTTTTTTTCCTTTTTTCCCCTTAATGAAAAGTCCCCTCACTTATAATACAACCTCACTTGAAAATACAACTGGAACTCGCAAAAGCTCCTGAACTCGCTTTAAACAATCTTATTTATAACAAAGCAATACTTCCCTTCCAAATGGCAGTCTTTGTCTGGCAAACAGCCTTCCTTCCTCTTCCTTTCCCTCTATATGCTGGAGAACCAGCCTTGAAAGTCGCTGGTGAGTGATTTGTCTCGATGTCAAAGCTGGGCATGTTTTTCCTTGTTTGAGGCATCAAACTCCAAAATCTCTGCCAGAGACCTGAGAGCATACATCTGTCAATAAACCATTAACTCTGCATTTGGAAGCTTCTTAGTATGTTGATGATATATGCTTTGGGTCAGATGTTGGTTAGTGTTGCTGCTTGGAAGTTACAACTGGGAGTGCCATGTGAAGGAGCATCATTGGAAACCGTTTTGGGTGTTTCTGCTTGGATACCATCCTTGGAAACCACTGGTGGGCCTTTCTTCTCGGATGTCGCAGCTGGGGAGGTCCTATAGCTTTCTTCTGCTGTTGAAGCCTTGTGCAGGGTTTTTTCCTTGTTTGAGGAATCAAACTCCAAAACCTCTGCCAGAGACCTGAGAGCGTACATCTGCCATTAAACCATTTCCTCTGCATTTGGAGACTTCTTAGTATGTTGATTATATAGGCTTTGGTTCAGATGTTCTTGTTTTTTTTCTGCCTGGATATCACATCTGGCAACGTCTTCTAGAAAACCATCCTTGGAAACCAATGGTGGGTATTTCCTCTCAATGTCACAACTGGGTATGACCTAGAGCTTTCTTCTGTGTCGAAGGCTTGTGCAGGGCTTTGTCCTTGTTTGAGGCATCCCTTAAAATCACTATTGAGCGCCCCTGTTGTAGGGATATCCTTTCAGCTGCTGAGTATAAGTTTAAGGTGTTGCTAGTCTTCCGTGAATCGTATACGCATGCAATTTTAGAAGAATTTACTTATATCGAACGCAACTTGGCTTTATGTTTTATATGCGATTGGAAATTGCAATTATTTAAAATTACTAGAGTGATGTTTTGTAGTTTAAATAAAATAGGAAGCTAACAAATACATTCTGTTTTTTTGTGTAAAATTATGAGTTTGGTCTATCAAAAGCAAACATAATGTTTTAAGCGGATAGTGTTTTTGGTGTTGATGTAACATTCTCAATATATATTTATTTATTTATATACATACATAGAGAGAGTGGGAGAACAATATATATTGTGTAGGTTTGCGTCAAATATAGAATTAGTGTAATGATTATTTAAACCTAGTTTAACAGAATTTTTAACATAGCAATGACATGATATAAAGACAAAAGAGAAATCGGCCTCCGTCAACCCACTGCCCCGTTCGGAGACATTGGATAAAAAGCACAAAACACTGCAGATATAAAAACAAAAGAGAAATCTGCCTTCGCCAATTTCAACCCATTGCCCCCTTTCGGAGACATTGGATACAGAACTGCAATAAATAAATAGCATGAAATTATAAAAAGTAAACAAAGCACAAAACACTACAAGGCCTAAATCATTTCCTTTACATTTGGAGCTTCCCTAGTATGTTGCTGTTGTAGACCCTGCTGAATGAGATATCCTTTGATGTCACAATGTCTTCTAGAGAACCATCCTTAGAAGCTGCTGGTGGGTGTTTCTCCTTGGATGTCACAAGTGAGTACTTCCTCTAGCTGTCTTCTGTACTTGAACAATTGTGCAGGTTTTTTTCCTTCTTTGATGCATCAAACTCCAAAACCTTTGCCAAGGACCCAAGAATATGCATCAAGGCCTAAACCATTGCCTCTATATTTGTAAGGTTCCTAGTATGTTGCGGATGTAGGTCCTGCTGACTGAGGCATCCTCGGATGTCACAGATGGGAACACTTTCTAGACAAACCTCATTGTAAGAGGCTGGTGTGTGTGTCTGCTGTTGAAGACGCCACTTAAGACCACAGTTTAATGCTCTTACCGTGAGAGGCGTTGTCGGTACCAACTACAAAACCTTTGCCAGAGACCAAAGAGCATACCTCTGCCATAAACTGTTTCCTCTGCATTTGGTGGGTTCTTAGTAGTTGCTGATAGAGAGATGTAGGCCTTGGGTCAGATGTTGGTGGGTGTTGCTGCTTGGAAGTTACAGCTGGGAGTTCCATCTGAAGGAGCAGTAGGAATCTGCTAGTAGGTGTCTTTTTTTTCCTTTTTTTTCATACTTTTATGGCGGTGTCTTTTCTGATTGAATATCAAAGCTTGCAACATCTTCTAGAGTACCAGCCTTGAAAGCCACTGTGTGTTTTGTCTCAATGTCACAGCTGGGCATATCCTCTGGCTTCTGCTGCTGAAATTTTGTGCAGGATTTTTTCCTTGTTTGAGGCATCAAACTCCAAAATCTCTGCCTGAGACCTGAGAGCATACATCTTCCATTAAACTTTTTCCTCTGCATTTGGAGGCTTCTTAGTATGTTGATTATATAGGCTTTGGGTCAGAAGTTGGTTGGTGTTGCTGCTTGGAAGTTACAGCTGGGAGTGCCATGTGAAGGAGCATCATTGGAAACCGCTGTTGGATGTTTCTGCTTGGATACCACAACACACAATGTCTTCTAGAGAACCATCCTTGGAAACCACTGGTGGGCCTTTCTTCTTGGATGTCACAGCTGGGGAGGTCCTATAGCTTTCTTCTGCTGTTGAAGCCTGGTGCAGGGTGTTTTTCTTGTTTGAGGCATCAAACTACAAAACCTCTGCCAGAGACCTGAGAGCGTACATCTGCCATTAAACCATTTCCTCTGCATTTGGAGGCTTCTTAGTATGTTGACGATATAGGCTTTGGGTCAGATGTTCTTGTTTTTTTTCTGCCTGGATATCACACCTGGCAACGTCTTCTAGAGAACCATCCTTGGAAACCAATGGTGGGCGTTTCTTCTCAATGTCACAGCTGGGTATGTCTTAGAGCTTTCTTCTGCTGTCGAAGGAAATTGCAATTATTTTAAATTACTAGAGTAAAAGTTTAAAAAGGGGGTTCCATTAAGCCTTTTAGCATGATTGATAAGACTCATGTTGAGAAGCCCTTAAAGGGCGCTGGTCTTTTGCAAGTAATAGATTAGAAGAATCGATTAATTCATTTATGCTGCCTTTGAGGACAGCGCTTTATCTTTTTTCTTCAACTTATTAACTTCAGAAAAAGAAGAAAAATCTTTTAACACCTTTGTGTAAATGCATCTAGTGGTCAATTTTCGACTGGCCAGGAGAGTTTCTATCACTCTTGCCGAACAGCCCTTACTTTTTAAGATGGCCCCTTCAAGATCCATGCTGAAAGTTGAAGCCTTGGATGGATCTGGATGTAGAATGGGGCCCTGATGAAGGATATTCAGAATATCTGGAAGTTGAAGTTCTAAAAAAGGAAAGCCATAAGCTATGTGAAAATTCCATGGATGAGCTAGTGCATCCACTTCTAGTGCATCCTCTCCCCTTATCCATGAATAAAATGTCTTGCACTTTGAATTGCTGGCAGTGGCAAACAGGTCTAATTGGCAAGAGAGCCCATGCACTTACAATCTGAAGGAAAGTCTCCTGGTTTAGACACCACTCTGTCTGATGAACCCTGAATCAACTTAGATAATGTGCGAGAGTGTTGAGGGTCGCTTATAGATGGACTGTCGAAATGTACTGAACTTGTTCCTGTAAGGGAATTAGAAAGGAATTTCATTAATCAGTGCCGAGGAGCTGGTCCAGCCATGATGATTTAGGTAGGCTACTGTGAAAGCATTGTCTGATCGTATCTTTACATCTCTGCCTGCTGTGATTGCCAGAAAGTGATTCAGTGCCAGCTTAATCGCCAGGAGTTCTCTGAAATTTGAAGACCTGGCTGTCAAGGACGTTGGCCACAACCCCTAAACCTGTTGACTGTCCAAGTGGGCTCCCCAACCCCAGCTGCTGGCATCTGTTGTGATGAGGTTGTTTTGCTTCCATTCTATTCCCTTTTCTAGTACCCCTGGATCTGTCCACCATCGGAGGTCCTCTAGGACAGTGGTCCTCAACCCTGTCCTCAAGGCCCACCAACATGTCATGTTTTTTGTATCTCCAAATAGCCAGCTCTATTGCTCTGCAGCTGCACTAATTACTCCACCTGTGCATCTTTGTGGAGATCTGCAAAACCTGGCCTGTTGGTGGGCCTTGAGGACAGGGTTGGGGACCACTGCTCTAGGACACTCGGTTGTATTTTGACCAGCCGATCCAGTGAGTCCTGTTGCTTATCCCACTGAGATACAAGGGACAACTGCAATGTTCTCATGTGTAACTGTGCCCATGGCACAGCAGGAATCGCCGTGGTCATAAGACCAGACAATGTCATGATTTCTCGTTTGGAAACCTGAGGGACAGTGAAGAGTCTCTGTGACTCCGCCATGATCCTATTTTTCCTGTGGGAGAAAAATCTTTTGACTAATACGGTCTTATTTTGTACCCGAGAAATCTGTAATCTGGGTGTCAGAGTTGTTCTTACCAGATTAATCACCCAGCACAGGGTTCTCAGCAATGACTGGGTCTTCTCTAGATCTACTAGAACTGACTCCCTTGATTTGTTTAGCAAGAGGAGATAGTCCAAATAGGAAATGGAAGGTGTGGCCTAGCCCACGTCCACTCTATGAACTTTCTGATCATTTTGTTTAAACGAGTCAGACGCACCATAGTCTTAACTCCATTATTGTTGCAAGCATTAAACCCTCCTTTTCTTAATGGGAAACTTTTTCCCCTTACTTTGATCAAGTCAAAAATAGTATCTAGCTCTTCTCCGAAGAGGCAGCTACCATGAAAGAATTCCACTAAATTTGTTAACTAAGGCTGTGGCTCGATGGCCTCCTCTGAAGCATTAGTTAGAAAGGAGACCGCTCTAAAGAGAGTCTCTAGGATACATTCCTTATTAGTATTGCTGTCTACATACCCTTTGAGGTTATTGAGCCACACCTCCATGGTGGACCAAAACCCACTGAACTTGAAATGTGAAAGGCATTTGGCCAAAGCCCCTGCCGATACTCCCTTCCCAATACTCCTCTCCCAATGACATAATTGCCACATCCAAAAGTAGCAATGAATAGAGGAGGTGGAGCTTTACAGCTAAAACAGACGCCATTATCTGGGATTAGAGCGAAGGGAAAATTGGCAAAAGGTATTATTCATAGGGGGAGCAATTTAGGGGATGCTAGTTAAAAATGTGGGTTTTGGTACGCTTTAACCTTGGGTGTGTCAGGCTAAAACGACAAATCACAAGAACTTTTTATGTATACATACCCCTTGTATTCAGCATACAAAAACATCTCAATATAAAAACAAGATTTATTACCAGTTTATCCATAGGTATCTTGTTTGAGGTGAGAAGTCTAATGGGTGGGTTGCCTGCACCTGTCGCTTTAAGCCCGGTATGGTCACTCCCTGCTGGGCCCTGGACGGACATTACTGCTGTGGGCTTCAGTGCTCCGCTACTGCTGCTTGTACTATCAATGCTGCCTCTGTACTTCAGGGTGCTCTAGGCTGCATGCTGCCCCGAATGCCGCAAAGACCCACCGCTGGGTCCGTTCCTCTTCCTCTGACCTGCACACTGGCTGGGAAGAAAATGACACCTAACCGCTTCTGGGTCGCAACACATGTCAGCACCGCACCCGGAAGTGACGTACGAGTGCCAGGTCACTGATCGCGAGGCAAGGACAAGCACTTCCGCAACCTTTTACAAGTATGCCGGACATTGCACTACCAGTGCATTTGTCAGGCTATGTGGGACTACCTTGGCCGCCAAAAGAACTACATACGGTAACTGGTCCAAGGTTCAGCGGGCTCCTCCAGTATTCCTGGGGTGTGAAAATAATACATTTAAATAAAAAATTGTCTGTCTAACAACTCTGTCCAGTGGTTTCTTAGGGAGGTAACTAAGATCTGAGGTGGGGTTTTAACCTCTGTTCAGTTTGTGTTTCCTCCCAGGAGTCATGCACAGGTGATCACTAATAGTCCTGAGCACAAACATTTACCAAATCACCCAATCCCCATTCTGCGGCACCCGCACAACAGCAGCCATCCTCCAGCTGCTCGCATCCATTCAACACCCATAGATCACCCGGCACCATTCGTCACAGGTACTATGGTACCATGATGCGGGGTGGCCATCAGTCGCTGAATGGGCTCAAGCTTCTAAAGATGGTGGTGGCTACACGGGACTGGATCAGGTGTTTCAGTAAGTCTACATTGCTAATAGATTGTAGCAGGGATTAACCCTTTCAACGCCAGGTCTGAAGCATTTACGTGGCTGCTTCTCCTACCGTTAAGCGCCAGCCACAGAATCCCCTGGCAGGCCTCCGATCACAGGGCCAGGGTCTTCAACGGTGCAGAGAACAACGATCCTCTGCCCCACTCCTGGCCTCCATCGCTCACTTCCAGTTAAAGAGAGAAGCGACTGGCCAACATGGCACTGTTTCTTAAAGTGTGTGTGCTTTTTACACTTAATCCTTTGAACTGGTTTGAAGGACTCCTTAACAGATCACAAAGGCACCAACCCCCCCCCCATTAACTGGTTTGAAGGACTCCTTAACAGATCACAAAGGCACCAACCCCCCCCCCCCCCCCCCCCCCCCCATTAACTCCTCCAAAGGCCAAGGTGGTGCAGAGGATCCTGGTGCCAATGTCGGCTATCTGGGCTGGTGGCCTTCAGGGCCAGGGGCCTCCGTGCCCTGGTCTACCAGCCAGCACTGAAATGATTGTAAGCTGCACTGCCTGAGGTAAGGTAAGTAGTAATAATAGGATGTGCAGACGAGTGTTGACCAATTCAAGACCCAGCAAACAACCCGGACACATCAAGTATCCACAAGCCACAACCCTTAAGTCCCACTACCCCTAAGGGAATTAGAAAGCAAAATTTGTATATCAAAATACTTTATCACAAATTGGTTACAGTATGAATCCAAATGAAGGAAACAGAACCACCTCATACAATTCTAAACACAATAATAACAGATTGTGCAAAAAAATCATGATTGGGCATGTACCCACTACTTCCTGTAATACATATGTACAAACAGACAGACGTAGTAACAGCGCAGGTCAATAGAAGTCTATGGCAGCGCAAGCGCAACACATGTATAACACAGTGTACTTGCGTTGCCATAGAATTTACAGTTTACTTATTGTGCAAAAATACAATTCTGTGAAATACTCACCTGTAGAATTGGTATTATACGTATACAGTACGTCCTGCTCCAGATATAATACTTATCCTCCGCCAGAGGGCGCTGTGCACTGCAGACATGCAAAAACAGGCTCCTCCCGGCCCTTCATATACCCAGGGACCTCCCACAAATCCCCAGCATTGAAAAGCAGTGAACCAGAAGCCGGGACAAACCAACCACCAAAACAACTGGTAATGATAACAATAAAAACAATCACCATACAGGGGATCCAGAATAATGCAAACCAGGGTTGGGTGGAGCAGGACGTACTGTATACGTATAATACCAATTCTACAGGTGAGTATTTCACAGAATTGTATTATTCTAAGTATACAGTACATCCTGCTCCAGATATAATACTTACACTTGGGACATCCAATAGCAGTGTCCATAGAACAGGGTGGGATCACCAACAAAAAAGGCAACAGCAGACAGTTGAAAGCACTGCCACCTGCAACACCTCACTACCAAGAGCAACAGGAGCAAAAGCTCTAACGTCAACATTAAAACAACTTTTGAAAAGGTACGAACAAGAAAACAAGTAGCGTTCAAGCAACCTGTTCAACAAGACTTGGTACTGAAAGGCCCAAAGATACCAAGGCACCAGTGTAATCAGAATTGAATGAGAAGAACTCTTCCCCTTAATGAATAGGCTTGAGTGGAAGCCTAACAAGAGCCAAAACTAAAAATAGCCCAGGAAGAAGCCAAGCCTTCCCCAGGACCAGAAGGGACATCTTATCCAAGTAAAGGCTGGGGCCCAAGGCCGCCTAACCCCTAGAGGCAGACGAGATCAGGCACATCCAGATGTAGGTGCCCACAACCCCAAGGAGCATCAGCCCCCTAAGGGACAAGAGACAATCCGGGAAGAAAATTCCCGCACGTATTGAGGGAAATAGGTTCCCTTGCCTCAGCATTACAAGGAACGAATCCCAAAGAAGCAATGTCTTAATACCTGAGCCTAAGACACCACCTTAGGCAGAAGAACCGGCGTAAGGCAGAACACTGCCTCATCTCGGTGAATATACAGTAAAGAAAACGAGGGCTAGCTAGACAGAGCCACTCTGTTAGGCACACAGCCGACTGAGGTAACAGCCCCAGAAGGGCAACCTTAAGGATAAGAACAGCCAGACAGCATCTGGAGTAGAGCCAAAGGGGAATACCCCTCGGGCCCCCCGTCTCTATTTCACCCCTATCTACAGACTCTGGTCTGGATGGTCTGACGGTTGATGAAAGCCGCAGTGACAACCAGGTAATACTTCAAGCATCTGACCACATCCAAGGAGTGCAGTCCTTGTCATTACTAGGATTGGGGCACAAGGAAGGAAGAACAATGTCCTGATTCAAATGAAAGGCAGACACAACCTTAGGCAGAAAATCCGGCTTAAAGCGGAACACCACCTTGTCCTGGTGTCTCTAATAGTATGGAGACTGAATGGATAGAGCAGCCAACTCAGACACCCGCCGAACCGAAGTTATGGCCACCAAAAAGACAATCTTGAGAGTAGGAACAACCAGAGCAGCCTCTTGAATAGGCTCAAAGGGAGCACCCTGCAAGGCAAACAAAACCAAGTTCAAATCCCAAAAACGGGAACCACAGGTTTACGAGGGGGACGCGCATGAGTGACCCCCTGAAAGAAGGTCTTAACCAAATGATGATGAGCAAAGGTTTTCTGGAAGAAGATGGACAGGGCAGAAACCTGACCCTTCAGAGTACTGAGCTTTAGACCTAAATCCAAACCATGCTGTAAGAACTCCAGAACCCTGGGGACAGAGAACTCCCTACAGGGAAGAGACCTAGACTCACACCAGTCAATGTAGGTACGTCATACTCTATAATAGATAGCAGCAGAAGTCTTCTTACTAGCCTGCACCATAGTGCTCCCCACAGAGACAGACAAACCCTTCTCCATTAAGATGGAGGTCTCAGCAGCCAGACCGTCAAAGCCAGCGTTTGTAAATTGGGATGGCGTAGGGAGCCCTGAGTTAGCAGGTCTGGCACCCCTGGCAGATCGTACTGGTCTACTGCCATTTGAACCACGTCTGCGAACCACACTCTTCTTGGCCACCGGGGGGCCACTAGAACCACAGGCACCCCTTCCAGAGCAATCTTGCGCAGAACCCTGCTCAGCAGGGGGAAAGATGGAAACACATACAGGAGCCGAAACTCCTTCCATGGAATGTAAACAGCCGAAATGCATTGGACATTGGCCTCCGCCCATGTCAGAATCTGAGACACTTCCCGGAGGGCACTCTTGCCCTGAGTCCCTCCCTGATGGTTGATGTATGCAACCGCCGTCTTGTTGTCGGAGCGTACCTGGACCGACAGACCCCTCAGGTGTTGGGTCAACCGCTCCAGTACCAGCCGAACTGCCCGTAGTTCCAGAATGTTGATGGGTAAGCGGGCCTCCCGAGGACCCCACGTCCCCTGGAAGCGCAGGGACTTCCAGAATCCCCCTGACAGACTGGCATCCGTTGTGACTGTCTCCCAGGAAGGAGCCAGAAAGGACCTGCCCCCTGTCAAGTTCTCGAGATCCAACCACCACGCAAGGGACCGTTTGACCGAGGGGGGAAGCACACAGACCCCGTCCAAGGACGCCGGGTTCTTGTCCCAAACTGACAGAAGGTAATTCTGCAAAGGTCTCAAATGGAACTGAGCAAAGGGCACCGCCTCGAAGCTCGCCACCATCAGGCTCACCAGCTGCATTCCCTGCCTGATGGAGGGCTGTGGGCACGAGATCAGGAACCTGGCCTGCGCAGTCAGAGCTTCCACCTTCTGTTGAGGAAGGAATATCCGTGACTGAACCGTATCCAGAATCATTCCCGGGAACGGGATCACCGAGGATGGGGACAGAGAGGACTTGAGGTAATTGATCACCCAACCGAAGGACTCCAGGGTGGACACTACCAGCTGGGTGTCCAACTCTGCCTGCCGCAGAGACAGAGAGGTGATGAGGATGTCGTCCAGGTAAGGCAGCACGCGTATGCCCCTTAGCCTTATCAGTGACATCACCCCCGCCAGCACCTTGATCTTTCAGTTCAAATCTGAGAAACCTTTGGTGCCCTGCAAACACCGGAATGTGAAGGTAAGCATCCTTGATGTCTACTGACGTCATGAAGTCCCCTTGACGCAACGAGCCAATGGCCGAGCGCAGAGTTTCCATGCGGAAATGCCTGTTCTTGACAAATCTGTTGAGGATTTTTAAATCCAGAATGGGCCTGACTGACCCATCCTTCTTGGGTACTGTGAAGAGATTGGAGTAGAACCCCTTGCCCCTGTCTCCAAAGGGGACCTTGCAAATGACTCCTAGATCCAGGAGACCCTGCACGGCCAGCAGCAAGACCTGGGCTGAGGCGGGGTCCTGAGGGATTCGGGACCCAAGGAATCTGGTGGGGAGCCGTACAGCAAATTCTATCTTGTATCCGGAGGACACTACCTCCTGAATCCACCGGTCTGAGACGTGGCGCCGCCAGACGTGCTCGAAGTGCTGTAGACGTCCCCCCACCCTGACGGGTGAGGGCGCCCCCTCATGCCTGAGGGGTCTTGGGAGGGGCTTTGGGCTTGGGCCCCCAGGAGGAACCGGGACGGCATCCTCTATTCTTGTGCCAGGAATCTGCACAGGGCCCGGCGAAGAACCCCCCTTTTCCCTGTTTAGCCCCGCGGTAGGGGATTGAAAGGGTGCCCTGGTCTTGAAAAGGCCGAAACTGGGGCAGCTTGCCTCCTTTGGTGAAGAGGTCTAGACGGTCACCAAACAGACGTAGCCCTTTAAATGGAAGCCAAGTAAGGGCTTTCTTAGCGGCATTGTCAGCCGCCCACTGTCGCAACCAAACCGTACGGCGAATACACACATCTTTATAGCATCGTCCGATGCAGACAGGATACAGTTTATGAATAAGTCACAGTTAGACAGAATATTGACAGTATCAGCGGGTAACTCAACGGTGCCGTCGAGTGCATTCCTAACCATGGCCCTGAGCGCTACTGCCGTAATGGCTAAGGCGCAAACCGGGCGCAAGGTCTCTCCACCAAAGGCAAAGGCATGGCATGCCAATTGATCAAGACGCCGGTCCTCAGAGTCCCGTAGCGTAGTAGTGTCAGGGGAGTGCATAATAGAGGTGTTGGACAACCCTAGAATAGGAGCATCGACCTCAGGAGGCGATGACCAGCACTTAACCAAGTCAGCCGGGAAGGGATACTTTCTATCCACACTCTTAGGGATCCCAGGCAGCCTGCTGGGTTGTTCCCATTCCTTAAGCACGAGGCTATTGAAATGAGTCTGCTCGGGAAATTCAAGACGGGCCTTTGCAGTATGAAAGAGCTCGCCCCTTTGTCTGGGAGCAGCAACAGTGGGAGAGATGGACAAAATTTCAAATATCTGAGCCAGCAGTCTATCAATATCATCCGAGGTCCAGTGCTCGGAACCAGATTCATCATGACCCCTGGCCTCCTCGTCATATGACCCAGAGTCAGAAAACAGCTCCCCTTCGTCCGAGGGGAGTTGGCAGTAAGGCTGCAACAAGTCATTGGATTCCATAGGGAAAAGGGCAGAGTCAGGGGTTAAATGCCGCCTCTTGGTGGTGGCCTTACGCGCTAGCAAGCAATTTTTCAACACTGGCCAGTCTAGTAGCCATATCAGGATGAGAATCCCCACTTGTATTGGGGGTTAGACTCAAGCTTGGGGGAGTAGGTGAAGTGAGGCGAAGTGCAGGCCCAGCCACGGAAGGAACACAGACCCGTGCATTGTCACCGCTGCTAGGCAAGACCCCACAAGCTACACACAGCCGGGCTTGTCCCGAAGGAACCCCGTTCACAATATCCTGAGAAGCCTCCATATGGTGATTGTATCGGCACAGTAGGCCCGTAGGGATTGACGCTATAAGCTACCCTGGATGCCCCAATAACCCACTGGGAAGTGGGAGTAATTCTTTAATAGTCCCAACCGGGGGATACACCGGGCTGGGAGAAGCCACCGGAATCCCCGGTCTGAAAGACATAAGAGGGACAGGGATGTCAGAGCCAAGCGCAAGGAGAAACTATAAGATAAGGATAAAATATGGTCGCCCGCTAGGGGGAGGACGGTCTTCACCACGCGCGCGTGCGAAAAGGAATGGCGCCAAACGCGATCCTCGGAGGGCGGGCAAGAGCTGAAGGTGACGCAGAATGCGCCAAAACGTGACGCGGGACGCGCCAAGTCAGGTCACCCGCCCCAACACCCCCCCCCCCCCCCCCGGAGAGAGCGAAGCTCCGAAAGTGCTAAGCAAAAAGAGAAGCTGGGAACAGGGCAGTGATGACTGGGAAAAAAACTGCAGCATCAACAAAACCACGGCCGTCCGTGCAATATGGAAGGGCGCGGCAGCTACCAATAAGTCAAGTACAAAACTCGGCTCTGACATCCATTCTCAGTCAAACATGACCATAAGCGTGTGATAAGGTAGACTGAGGCCCCCTCCCCCCCCTTTCTTTTCCCCCTGGCTAGGGGGGGAAACGAGGGAGGATGGCGACCCTGAACACAGGGTCCACCGCTACCCGGGGCGTGGGACAATTAAGCGGGAGGGGCATCCACTATGAGGCTCACCATTAGCCTAAACTGCCTACCCTATGGTGGGCGACTGCGGAGGAGCATGGCTCCGTCAAGCACGCATGGTGCTGCCTACCTTCACCCGACCAGCGCAGCCCAGGCTGGGAGGACGGGTGGTAATAGTCCCACAGTGATACTTCATGTCTTCGCAGTCAGCACTGCAGAGAAATCTGGGGATTTGTGGGAGGTCCCTGGGTATATGAAGGGCCGGGAGGAGCCTGTTTTTGCATGTCTGCAGTGCCACAGCGCCCTCTGGCGGAGGATAACCTAAGTGTAAGTATTATATCTGGAGCAGGACGTACTGTATACTTAGAATATAGCATCCACTGAGGCCCGCACATCAACCTTGTAAAACTTGGAAAACGTGTGAACTGAAGACCAAGTAGCAGCCTTACAAACTTGCTCAACAGAGGCCTGATGCTGGAAAGCCCAGGACACCTCAACAGCACGAGTGGAATGAGCAGTAACACGAAAAGGAGGAACCTTCTCCTTAGCAGAATAGGCCCCAACAATGGCCAGGCTAATCCATTTACTAACAGAAGACTTGGCGGGAGCCAAACCTTTCCTAGGCCCAGAAGGCACCACAAAAAGGGCGTCAGTCCTACGAAAAGGAGGAAGTAGCCACCAAATGGCACTTCACACAGCGAACCACATACAGAGAATGCAAAACCCTCTCCTTGTCATTGCTGGGCTTAGGACAAAAGGAGGGTAGAACAAGGTCCTGATTAAGATGAAAGGCAGAGACAACCTTAGGAAGGAAATCTGGCTTGAAGCGGAAAACAACCTGGTCCTGATGCCTCTCAAAGTAAGGAGCCTTAATGGACAAAGCCGCCAACTCCGATACATGCCTAACGGAAGTGATGGCAACCAAAAACGCGACCTACTGAGTAAGCGTAGAAAGAGCAATATCCTGCAAAGGTTCAAAAAGAGGACCCTGAAAAGCAGAGAGAACCAAATTCAAATCCCAAACTGGGAGCAAAGGCTTCCTAGGAGGCCACACATGCATAACCCCCTGGAAAAAGGTCTTAACCAGAGGATGAAGAGCAAAAGACTTTTGAAAGAAAACCGCCAGGGCAGAAACATGCCCTTTCAGTGTACTAAGCTGCAAACCTAGGTCCAGACCACGTTGCAGAAATTCCAAAACCCTAGGGATAGAAAATGCCCTGCAAGGCAAGGCCCGGACCTCACACCAATCAATATAAGACCTCCAAATCCTATAGTAGATGGCGGAGGAAGACTTCTTTCTAGTCTGAATGACAGCATCAGAAAGACCTTCCTCCAAGATGGAGGTTTCAGCAGCCACGCCGTCAAAGCCAGCGTTGGTAAATTGGGGTAGAGCACTGGACCCTGAGTGAGCAGATCCGGCAGAAGGGGCAGATCTAACTGATCCTCTGCCAACCTTACCACGTCTGTGAACCAAACCTGTCTTGGCCATCTTGGAGCCACCAGGATTGCTGACGTGCCCTCTAGGGCCAGCTTGCGCACCACTTTGCCCACCATGGGAAACGGAGGGAACAGGTACAGAAACCCCAGATCCCTCCAGTTCAGAGACATGGCATCCGCTGCCAGAGCCAGCGGATCCCGTGAGAGAGACACAAATGCCGGAAGCTTGTGATTGTGACGAGAGGCAAAGGAGTTCCACCTCCAGAGTCCCCCACCGGTGGCAAAGCGACCGAAACACCTTGGGGCTGAGTGATCATTCCCCCCGGCGAGATGAGCCCCTGCTCAGGGAGTCCGCCTCCGTGTTCTCCACTCCTGGAATGTACACTGCCGAGATGCATGGGACATTGCCCTCTGCCCAAGCCAGGATCAAAGACACTTCCCTGAGGGCACACCTGCTGCGAGTCCCTCCCTGGTGATTGATGTAGGCGACCGCCGTCCGATTGTCCGACCGAACTTGAACCGGTAGGCCCCACAACTGATGAGTCAAGTGAGCCAGAACGAACCTGATGGCTCTCAGCTCCAGAACATTGATAAGATCGTGAGCCTCCTGAGGCCCCCACAGTCCCTGAAACTGAAGATCCTTCCAAAATCCCCCCCAACCTGACAGGCTGGCATCCGCGGTGACCGTCTCCCAACGAGGGGTCAGAAAGGATCTGCCCCTCATCAGATTGCTCGGTTCCAGCCACCAACAAAGGGATCGCCGCACCCGGGGGGACATCAGAAAAGACTGATCCAATGACGGTGGGGACCCATCCCAGGCCGCGAAGAGATGGAGCTGGAGCGTCCTTGTGTGAAACTGGGCAAAGGGAACCGCCTCGAACGATGCCACCATCAATCCCACCAGTCGCATCCCCAGCCGGATGGACGGGCGAGGGATGGATAGGAGACGCCGAGTCAATTTCTGAATCAAAAGAACCTTGGGCCAGGGGAGGAACACCCTGGACTGAGAAGTATCCAGAGACATTCCCAGGAACGCCACCACCCTGGAGGGAGAGAGGCAGGACCTGGGATAGTTGATCACCCAGCCGAATCTCTCCAGGGTGGCTACCACAGTCCTGGTATCTAGCTCCGCCTGGCTGAGAGTGGAAGCCACAATAAGAAGATAGTCCAGATAAGGCACGATGAGGATACCCTGGGCTCTGAGGAGGGCCATCACCCCCGCCAGCACCTTGGTGAAAACCCTTGGAGCCGAGGTAAGGCCAAACGGAAGAGCCACAAACTGAAAATGCCGATCTTCCACCACGAACCTGAGAAATCTCTGATGTGCCGGGAAGATTGGAATGTGCAGATAAGCATCCTTGATGTCTATGGACGTCATGAAGTCCTCCTGCCGAAGTGAATTTATGGAAGAGCGCAGAGTTTCCATGCGGAACTTCCTGGGACGGATAAATTTGTTGAGAAACTTCAGATCCAGGATGGGACGAACGGAGCCATCCTTCTTGGGCACCGTGAACAGATTGGAATAGCATCTCAGGCCCCTGTCCGAGAGAGGCACCGGGTGTCCAGCCATGTCCAGGAGATCTTTTACTGCCGCCCGGAGCCCCTGCGCGGCCAGAGGATCCAAGGGCACCCGAGACCTGAAGAATCTGGGAGGAGGCCGGATCTCGAACTCCAGCTAGTAACCGGAAGACACCACTTCGCAAATCCATCTGTCCGAGACCTCTTGGTCCCAGCCCTGGGAGAAGTGTTGCAGCCGTCCCCCCACCCGCGAGGGTGAGGGTGCCCCCTCATTGCTGAGCCGACTTAGCAGCGGCTTTGGGTTTGGAGCCCCAGCTGTGACCTGGACGGGC
The DNA here is from genome assembly GCA_027917425.1 of Gastrophryne carolinensis. Classification (NCBI taxonomy): domain Eukaryota; kingdom Metazoa; phylum Chordata; class Amphibia; order Anura; family Microhylidae; genus Gastrophryne; species Gastrophryne carolinensis. The sequence goes on along the minus strand of CM051237.1, from coordinate 382,539,933 downwards.
ACGTCCTCTTCCCCTGTGCCAGGAATCACCTCTGGAGGGGAATTCAGCCGATCCCCGTCCAGCTCTGGCCCCATGAAAGGAAGGGGTAAATGAAGCCGCCCCCCGAAAGGGACGACGTTGCTTCTTTCGCTGAGGTAACCTACCTCCCTTGGCGACCGAATCCAATTTTTCTCCAAAGAGCTGCAAGCCCAGAAAGGGAAGAGCTGTAAGAGACTTTTTGGACACAAAATCAGCCGCCCACTGGCGCAACCAAACCGACCGCCGAATTGCCACCAGCAAGGCCAAAGTTCTACTACACATCACCATGGTGTCATCCAGGGCGGCTAGCACAAAAGACAAAAACAATTCACACCGCTTAAGGGCGGTGAACTCATCACTAACCAGGTCAAGGCTGGAGGTAGACAACAGGTCCCTGACAACCAACCTAGAGGCCACTATAAGAAGCGCCGAAGCACAAACAGGCTGTAAGGCCAACCCGACGCTGGCAAAACCATGACAAGCCATCTGGTCAATGCGTTTGTCCTCACCGTCCTTGAGATTAGAACAGGAGAATGCAAGACAAAGGTGCTAGACAACCCCAAAACAGGGGCGTCCACCTCGGGAGGGGACGGCCAGCGCTTCACCGCGCCCACCGGAAAGGGATATTTCTTATCCCAACCCGGAGGGACACCCGGAAGCCTAGTAGGCCTCTCCCATTCCTTGAGGATAATGCCGTTGAAATGCCTTTGATTCGGGAATTCTAAGCGCGGCTTAGCCTCCTCAAAGTACTCCCCCTTCTGCAAAAGAGTCACTTCGGGAGGAGAGATTGCCAGAACCTCAAACATATGAGCCAGGACCTTAGGGGTATCCCAAGAATCCCCCTGACCCCGCTCGGTATCAGTGCCAACAAACTGCTGATCATCAGAACCATCAGACTCCTCAAAAAGCTCCCCTTCCTCTAGCAGGGGGTAATCATACTAGTCCAGCGAGTCAAACTCCTCAAAATCAGAAGCCTGCATTGCTGGGGACAAGTGCTTTCTCTTAGCCGGGACCTTTCTGGCCACAGCGCTAGAAAATAATTTTTCAAGATTGGACAATCTGGCACACACCTCAGATTGTGACTCCCCACTCGTGGCAACATCACACAGGGTACGGGTCAGGCGGGGAGGGGTAGGAGAAGGGACCGGCGGCGCAGAACCAGACGCAAGGGATCCGGACTGCCGCGTAATAGTCTGCTGCGCACATGGTATGCAAAGGAAAACATCATCCCCTGTAAGGGATGCCCCACACCCCAAACACTGCCGGGGTTGCCCCGAGGGGAGCCCGAGCCCGGTATCCTGGGAAGCCTCCATATGGTGATTTTATAGGTACTCACAATACCCAAGGGAATTACGCGATATAAGCAACCCGGGATGCCCCTTCTGTGTCCCGAGTGGGAGGATTTTATGGGGAATTCTAAGCTTAAACCAGGGACCCTAGGACCGGGAGACATTGTCAGCTGCCCACTGGCGTAACTAGACCGCACGGCGTATGGCTACCACCAGAGCAGAGGATCTAGCACTCAGCTTAATAGCATCGTCCGATGCAGACAGGATATAATTAATAAAAGTCTCACAGGTAACCAAAGCATTGGCGGCATCAGATGGCAAGTCATCCGACCCTTCAAGAGCAGTCTTAACCATAGTCCTGAGCGCCACCGCCGTGATGGCTAAGGCGCAAACCGGGCGGAGCGAGGCTCCCCCAAATGCAAAGGCATGACATGCCAGTTGATCAACCCGCCGATCCTCCAGATCCCGCAGCGTAGTAGTGTCAGGGGAGTGCATAATAGAGGTATTGGACAGACCAAGGATCGGGGCATCGACTTCGGGCGGTGAAGTCCAACACTTGATCAGGTCAGCAGGGAATGGATACTTCTTATCCACAGTCTTAGGAATCCCCTGGAGTTTGCTGGGATGTTCCCACTCCTTTAAGACGAGATTATTAAAATGAGTTTGTTCAGGAAACTGCAACCGCACCCTAGCGGTATGGAACAGGTCACCTCTTTGCCGAGGAGCCGCAGGCGGGGGAGAGAGGGATAACACATCAAAGATCTGGGCCAGCAATCTATCAACGTCATCCTGGGACCAAAGATCAGAACCAGATTCATCCTGACTCCTGGACTCATCGTCGTAGGACCCCAAGTCAGAAAACAGTTCCCCTTCCTCTGAGGGGGAGTGTGCATAAGACAAATGTAAATCATCAGATTCTACGGGAAGAATAGTGGCTTCAGGATTCAAGTGACGCTAAACTTTCCACGCTAGCCAGTCTAGCGGCAAAATCAGCATGAGAGTCCCCGCTAGTATTGGGGGTAAGACTCAGGCTTGGGGGAGTAGGAGAAACAAGGCGAGGCGCGGGCCCAACCTCGGAAGAGGTGGGTAGGCCAGCTAGCGCCTGCTGGGCAGGCACAAGGGATGCAGACCCGTGTATTGTCACCACTGCTAGGTGTGGGAACCCCGTTCACGATATCCTGAGATGCCTCCATATGGTGATTATTATATACAATATGCCAGTAGGGATTGACGCTGTAAAGCAACCCTGGATGCCCCAAACACCCGCTGGGAAGTGGGAGTGATTTGTTAAAAGGTTCTGGACCGGACTCTACGCCGGGCCGGGAGAAGCCACCGAAGACCGCGGTCTGAAAGACACAAGGGGAACAGGGATGTCAGAGCCAAGCGCGAAGAAGTCAAAGCTAGGAAAGGGATCTCCCATGAGGGCACTTACAGAACAGCGAGGGGAGGACCGTCTTCACCACGCGCATGTGAGAAGGAAATGGTGCCAAGCGAACATCGAAGGGCGGGCCAGAGCGGACGATGACGCGGAGCGCGCCAAACCGAACCACGCCCCCCCTCCGGAGAGCGCGAAGCTCGAAGGCGCGCAGCCAATCAGAAGCCACAGATATTGTCAGGGAGACATCACCTCAGGGAGATCTGACAGGGTGAATACAGTGATAGAATGCCAAGCGTCAAATGAATAAAACTGAAGCACGCGCCGAGTAATACATGAAAGCGCAGAAGGAAAGCAAAAGGCTGAGAGTGAAGCGCAGCTCTGACTCCAAGGACCAAATAAGACAATGGTTAACTAGTGTGATTAGGGCAAGGATTAGCCGTCGTACACACGACCCCCCCCCCTCTTTTTTCCCCCACTAACGGGGAAATCTAGGGAGGAAGGTGATCCAATATACTGGGTTCACCGCTACACCGGGCGAGGGGCACTAGTGCGGGAGGGGCATCCAAAAGAAGGCTCACCATACGCCTTAACCGCCTACCCTATAGAGGGGGATGGCGGTGGAGTCTAGCTCCATAAGCACACTAGGTGCTGCCTACCTTCACCCGACCCAACGCAGCCCAGGCTGGGAGGCATTCTTTCACAACGAGGACGGGTGGAAATAGTCCCGCAGGGCCTCGGGCTGTAAGCCCCGCTTGCCTGCGAGAGCGTGATACTTCATGTCTTCGCAGTTCAAGCACTGCAGAGAAATCTGGGGGGGGGATTTCTGGGAGGTCCTCCGGTATATGTAGGGCCGGGAGGAGCTCGTTTTCTTCATGTTCTGCAGTGCACGGCGCTGAAGGCGGAGGTATACCCACATGTAAGGACTATGTCTGGAGCAGGACGTGCTGTCTGCTTAGAATATGCGCCCAGTGAACACACGCACCCACACACCCTCACAGCTGAACAACACACATTAAGAGAGAGAGGGGGGCAGCGTAGGGTCCCCTTTAAGGAGCAAGGGCCATCCGGGAGAGGGGGAATCCACGCTGGAAGGGCAAGGGACGGGGCATCCCTAACCGGGATCACCAGCCCGGCAAAACCGCCTACCCCTTAGTATGGGGTCTCACGGTGGAGCGTAGCTCCTAAGCACCATTAGGTGCTGTCTACCCTTGCCCAGACCAGCAGCCTAGGCTGGGAGGCAAGGCAAAAACTAAGACATGGGGTCCAGGCAGACTAACACGCGGGCCGGGAGTTACCCCGGCTACCTGCAAGGAGGAGACATCTTCTGACTTGCTCGCCGTCTGCAGAGATGAAAGACTGGGGAATGAGTGGGAGGTGCCATGTATTTATGGACCGGGAGGGGCTCACTTTTTTTCATGACATCTCTGCAAGATCGCCATCTACAGGTCGGTATAACCCAAGTGTAATGACTATCTGAAGCGGGGTGTTTGACATACTTAGAATAAATGATCAGGGGTCTTTAACATCTAGCAGCAAGAGATCTTCTTCCTTGCCTGCTACATTTGGCAATATCGAAAGAACTATCTCTTACGACCTGTTGTCGGTGTAGGCCTTTTTCGCATAATTGCTCTGAAAAATACAATTCTGTGATTACTCACCTGTAGAATTGGTATTATACGTATACAGCACGTCCTGCCCCAGAGATAATTCCTTACGTTTGGGTAATACATCCAAAAGATGGCGCTGGACTGCAGAGACAGCAAAAAAGTGGCTCCTCCCGGCCCCTTATATTTCAGGGACCTCCCACAAATTTCCCAGTATTAACAAGCAGTTAGCAAGAAGCCGGGAGATTAAGAACCATAATCAAACAATTTTAACTATGATAAACAATCATCATACAGAGGTACTAACAATAATGATAACAAGGGCAGGGTGGAGCAGGACGTGCTGTATACGTATAATACCAATTCTACAGGCGAGTAATCACAGAATTGTATTATTCTAAGTATACAGCTCGTCCTGCTCCAGAGATAATTCCTTACGTTTGGGACATCCAATAGCACTGTCCGTAAGGTAGGGTGGAATCCTAAAAAGGCAACAACATGCAGATAAACCACTGCCGCCTGCAGAACTTTGCGGCCAAAAGCCGCATCAGCTGAAGCCCGAACATCAACCTTGTAAAACTTAGAAAAGATATGAATAGAAGACCAAATAGCGGCCTTGCAAACTTGTTCAACAGAAGCCTGGTGCTGAAAAGCCCAAGGGGCCCCAATAGCACAAGTGGAATGAGTAGTAAGGCGGAAGGGAGGATTCTTCCCTTTAGCAGAATAGGCCTGAATCACAGCCTGACGGATCCACTTGCTGATGGTAGACTTTGCTGGAGCCAGACCCTTCTTAGGACCAGAAGGGACCCCCCCCCCCCAGAACAGACGAGATCGGGCACATACAGGATGGAGTTGCCCGTAGACCCAAAGGAGCATCAGTTCTCCTAAAGGGCACAGTGTCTACCAAGGAAACACTTCCAACACCTGTTCAAGGAATGCAGAACCCTTTCCTCAGCTTGCTAGGAATAATTCACAGAAGGAAGAACAAAATCTTGAATCAATGAAAATAAGACGAAAATAAGAAAGTCCGGCTTAAGCGGAACACCACCTTATTCTGGTGTATCCCAAAGAACGGGGGCTAGAAGACAGAGCAGCCCGCTCAGACACACGTCTGACTGAAATAACAGCCACCAGAAGGACAACCTTGAGGGTAAGAACAACCAGGAAGCATCCTGACAAGGTCCAAAGGGAAAACCCCGCAAGGCAGACAGAATCAAATTCAAAACCCATCAGGGACCATAGGATTACGTGGGGGACGCACATGAGTAACCCCCTGAAAGAAGTCTTAACCAAGGAAACTGAGCAAAAGACTTCCCATAGGAAGGTAGAGAGGGCAGAACCTGACCCTTCAGAGTACCGAGTTGGAGAATTCCAACTCCAACCCATGCTGTAATAACTCTAGAACCCTGGGAACAGAGAACGCCCGACAGGGAAGAGACCGAGACTCACACCAATCAATATGGGTACGCCATACCCTATAATAGATGGAAGAAGAAGAAGCTTGCCGTAAAGGGGCCCCGAGTGAGCAGAGCTGGCACTCCTGGCAGAACGTACAGATCTACTGTCCTCAGTACCACGTCTGCGAACCACACTCCACTAGGCCACCAGAATCACTGGTCCCCCCATCCAGAGCAATTTTGTGCAGAACCCTGCCTAGCAGGGGGAATGGAGAAAAGACATACAGAACAGAATGTCCTGCCATAACATTAGTAAATCATCATGACCACGGGCAGAGAATCCTGGGACAGGGAAAACAAGGGCCGAGAGATTGTGATAGTGATAGGGCACACAGGATGGCGACCCTTTGGAAAGGGCCCACCGCTACACGGGCACGGGGCAATAATGCGGGAGGGGCATCCACTAGAGGCTCACCATCAGCCTAAACCGCCTACCCTTTGGTGAAGGACTGCGGTGGAGCATGGCTCCATAAGCAAGCATGGTGCTGCCTACCGACCAGCGCAGCCCAGGCTGGGAGGCACATCACAGGGAGGACGGGTGGGAATAGTCCAACAGGGCCGCAGGCTGTAATAGCGCCGCTCACCTGCGAGAGAGTGATACTTCATGTCTTCGCAGTCGGCACTGCAGAGAAATCTGGGGATTTGTGGGAGGTCCCTCGGTATATGAAGGACCGGGAGGAGCCCGTTTTTGCATGTCTGCAGTGCACAGCGCCCTCTGGCGGAGGATAACCCAAGTGTAAGTATTATATCTGGAGCAGGACGTACTGTATACTTAGAATATGGGTATTATAAGTATGTCACACACCCCACTTCAAAACATTCATTACATGTGGCAAACAAATAGGGGTCCCACACACCCCAAAATTCCCAACCTCATATACTCAGTGGCACCACTACAATAAGTCTATGCGAAAATACAAAAGTTTATTTATGACATATTCAAACACAAAGACGGGCCGATAAAATCAGTTAAAAAACATATAACACAATACATGAATATGGGGAGGGCGAGACTATACCGACAGTGGCTGGACCAGGGGACAAAAGTAATAACAGATGTAAGTATGGGGTGCCGCTAAAATCTAACATAAATCAATATCTTACAACGATAATAAAGTGTCTATATACATGATGTGTATAATTTAATAATTGTATTTTATGATTTGATGCGTGACCCTACGTGCCACTGATATCTAAATGATTGAATAAATAAAAAACACACCTGTGACACACTCCCCCACAAATCTAATTTATCTAAACAATACAACAAAATTCATCATCACTACCAAATAACAGACATAAAGTGCAATGTGCCTTTGTGCCAAAATATAGATCTATCTACCTAGATGGAAACTAAAATAAAACAGAAGGACCAACCAGAGGGGAAGGAAAAAGAACCAAACCACAACATGTGACAACTACTTACTAAATCATAGTGGAGAAGCAGCAACCGAGCCCCCAGCCAGCAACAGTCTCACCCCCACCGTCACAGCCGACGCGTTCCGTGACGTCACACGCGTCACTTCATCAGGGCATGTGAGGTGCAGAGGTGATGGAAACCCTTAAATACTCCTCTACCTCCGCTCCAGGCTAACGACCGCGTGTAGGGGGGCAGGGTAACCGCCGTGCGCGCTCCGGCCGGAAGCGCGCCCGCGGCCCCTGTCCCAGGTGAACCGGTGGCAGTGCAATGCCCCCGGAACCGGAAGACAAGTCTGGAGCGCATTGCGCTCCAGATGTCATACACGGACAGCTGCGCAGAGCGGCCAAACTGCAATGCAGTTAGGTGAGCGCGCAGCGGTATGGAGGAGCGGAGGGAGGTGAGTATTGGGATCCATACTGTGATAAAAAACAAGACATACAGACAACGGCCTATAAATAAATCTATATACTAACAGTTTATACAGTATATCTACATGTAATCATTACAATAAGTAAATATCTTAAGTATCCTGCCACCATGTCACTCACAATTAACAGATATCCATTAATAAGTACTGTTTGGACATTGAGTAATAATTGGGGTGGGGGCAACACTATTATCTCCCCAGATTGTTCAAGAGGGCCCCATTGTGCCAGGCAATACACACTAGTAATTCCTATAGACAGCGGTATCCATAACTGGGATGCCCCTGCACTCCTGCAGCAATTACAGAATGAGAGTAGATCCAGACTGATATACATTGTTCCATATGTGGATAATCAAATTTACAATGCCCCAAGGGCAGCAGACCAGGTAAGTACTCATCATTGGTTCAGATGGACCAGCTCCTCATTAGTTATTCATCCACTCCAAGCGAGTCCATTGTAGCAGGTAAGAGTCCATCATAGTGGATGGGGAAAAAAGGATATATTTTCATCAGATGTTAAATCTTCACACGGGGGTCTTCACACGGGGGTCCCTTTTGACAGACGCGAAGGGGGGGGGGGAAATATTCTTCAAATGTTGAGGCTTAGAACAGGAATCCACCGCAGGTCCTTTACCTTCTGGTTAGAGAACTGGTTAGTGTATGTGATACCGTGATACAATATCATACTTAACTGTGTGCAAAAAAAAAAAAAATATATAACTGTGCAGTGGTGACCAATCCACCAACAAATAATTAACCCCCATGGCCCCCAATAAGGGTGGCTTTTGGGGCAAAATCCAACATAAACCAAAGTGAATAATAAAACAACAAATAATGTAACGACCCCCCCAAAATTAAACCTATAAATGTGCAAATCGTGCAACATACCCCCCCCTTTGTGCTAACAAGTGTAGCGCAAACATAACCCACCCAGTGCCTATACCAGAATTAAACCCCCAGGAAAGGTGTGAACGCCAAATCCTCATTTAACCCGAAGGGAGTCTGGGCCTGTAGATTGTAGATCCAGCGTAATTCCTGCTGTTGGAGCCTCCTTTTTAGATCCCCCTCCCCGTGGGCCCATACTTACTTTTTCAATCCCCATCACCTTTAGTTCGCTGAAATCACTATGGTGCACATTGAGAAAGTGCAGGGCCACCGGAGGAACCACCTTTCCCAACTCCAGATTTCTAGCCGCTAGACGTATAGATGAGAAATGAGCCTGGATCCTAGCCTTTAGGCTATTTTTAGTCTCACCAATATACATTCTAGGGCAACTGCATTGGAGTGCATAGATAACTCCAGTGGTCCTACAATTAATCAGCTGTTGAATCCGAAAGGCTCTACCTGTCTGTAAGTTCTTAATGACTTTACTTTTTGTCATATGTGGGCAAATAGAGCACCCACCACAGGGGAAATTACCCACAATTGTGGTTTGGTCCCGTAACCAATTTGGTGAGGTAGCGAAATGACTAGAGCAGACCCTATCCCGTATGCTGGGTGCTCGCTGTGCCAGCATGCGGGGCCCACCTCTTATCCACCTAGCTAAATGGGGGTCAGTCTTAAGGATGTTCCAGTGACTCTGAAGAATACGTCTCAGGTTATGCCAATCCTCATTGTATTTAGTAATAAATCTTACCTCAGACTTCTTCTGTTGTTTATTCTTAGGAACCAATAAGTTTACCCGTGGCGTCTTCTTGGCACGCTCAAAGGCTCTGTGGACCACATCCTTGGGATACCCCCGTCTAATTAATCGAGATGATAAATCTCCTGCTTGTTGCAGAAATTCTTTTTCTTCTGAGCAATTTCTGCGTAGTCTTAAAAATTGCCCGGTGGGTATCCCACGTTTCAAACTACTCGGATGAAAGCTGTTAAAGTGTAACAGAGTTCACTGATGTCGCCTTGCGGTATAACCCTGTACTGATGGAGCCATTTTCATTGATAGAGATAGTAAGATCCAAGAATGTCACCTGTCTGGCAGGGGTCTGTGCCGTGAGGAAAATATTGTAATCATTATTATTCAAATGTTGTAAAAATTCCTCAAATTCCAGGGCCGTGCCCTGCCATATCACCAAGACATCATCTATGTACCGATGCCACCCAAGCACGTTCCGGCCAAATCCAACATTGTCCTCATGGAACACCACTTCTCTCTCCCACCATCCCAGAAAGAGATTAGCCACCGAGGGGGCACAACGTCTCCACACACTTGACGATAAAAATCGCCAAAGGTGAAAAAATTGTGCATGAGCACAAAGTCAAGTAGGGAAAGGATGAACTCTACTGGGATGGTGGGAGAGCCGTGTCCACTCATGTTAAGGAAGTACCGGCACGTGCGGGTGGCATCTCTATGTGAAATGCAGGTATATAGCGCCTCGACGTCCATGGTGGCCAAAAGGACATCGTCTGGGACCCACAAGGAATTCAGGCTCCTAAGTAGATCCATAGAATCTCGCGTGTATGAATCAAGCGACATAACAAAGGGTTGTAAGTATTGATCAATATACACACAGGCTTTTTCTGTCAACCCCCCTATGCCTGCCACAATGGGTCTTCCTGGTGGGCATCGGGGGTTTTTATGTATCTTTGGCAAGATATAGAAGGTTGCTACCACCGGGAACTCCACCAACAAAAAGTCACGGGTCCTGCGATTTATAACACCCTCCGACCATTCATTACATGTGGGTTATACTGACCTGTAGATGGCGATCTTGCAGAGATGTAAAGGAAAAAAAAGAGAGCCCCTCCCGGTCCATAAATACCTGGGACCTCCCACTCATTACCCAGTATAAAGATAGCAGTAAGGTAAGGGACCAGGAAGAGCCAAATAAGTCATAACGAAAAGTTCACCATATAAAGGATCCAGAATACAAAAGGGCAGGGTGAAGTGGGGTGTGTGACATACTTATAATTTTACAGGTGAGTATTCACAAAATGGTATTCTAAGTATGTCACACACCCCGCTTCAAAACATTCATTACATGTGGGACATCTAATAGCAGTGTCCATAATGGGCGGGGATCCAAACCAGGCAATAAAGCACAACTTAAACCACTGCAGCTTGCAGAACTTTGCGGCCAAAAACAGCATCCGCTGAGGCCCGCACATCAACCTTGTAAAACTTGGAAAAAGTGTGAACAGAAGACCAAGTAGCAGCCTTACAAACTTGTTCAACAGAGGCCTGGTGCAGGAAAGCCCAGGAAGCCCCAACAACAGCACGAGTAGAATGAGCAGTAACACGAAAAGGGGGAACCTTCCCCTTGGCAGAATAGGCCCCAACAACGGCCTGACGAATCCATTTACTAATGGAAGACTTGGCGGGCGCCAAACCTTTCCTGGGCCCGGAGGGCAACACAAAAAAAGCATCCGTCTTACGAAAGGAAGAAGTAACCACCAAATAGTACTTCACACAGCGAACCACATCCAAGGAATGCAAGACCCTCTCTTTGTCATTGCTGGGCTTAGGACACAAGGAGGGCAGAACAATGTCCTGATTAAGATGAAAGGCAGAAACCACCTTAGGAAGGAAGTCCGGCTTGAATCGGAAAACAACCTTGTCCTGATGCCTCTCAAAGTACGGGCCTGAATGGACAAAGCCGCCAACTCAGACGTGCTGAACAGAAGTGATAGCAACCAAAAATACAACCTTCTGCGTAAGCGAAGACAATGCAATATCATGCAAAGGCTCAAAAGGAGGACCCTGAAGAGCAGAAAGAACCAAATTCAAATCCCAAACCGGGAGCAAAGGCTTCCTAGGAGGCCGCACATGCGTAACCCCCTGGAAAAGTCTTAACCAAAGGATGAAGAGCAAAAAACCTTTGAAGGGAAACCGCCAGGGCAGAAACTGCCCTTTCAGTGTACTAAGCTGGAGCCCCAAGTCCAGACCATATTGCAGAAACTCCAAAATCCTAGGGATAGAAAACACCCTACAAGGCAAGGCCCTGACCTCACACCAATCAATACAAGACCTCCAAGTCCTATAGTACAGTGGTCCCCAACCCTGTCCTCAAGGCACACCAACAGGCCAGGTTTTGCAGATCTCCACAAAGATGCACAGGTGGAGTAATTAGTGCAGCTGCAGAGCAATAGAGCTGGCTATTTGGAGATCCAAAAAACATGACATGTTGGTGGGCCTTGAGGACAGGGTTGAGGACCACTGCTATAGTAGATGGTAGAGGAAGACAGCTTCCTAGCGCTAACAAGAGTCCGAATCACAGCATCGGAAAGACCTTCCTCCTTCAAGACAGAGGTTTCAGCAGCCACGCCGTCAAAGCCAGCGTTGGTAAATTGGGGTAAAGTAGTTGACCCTGGGTGAGCAGATCCGGCAGCAGGGGCAGAACGAACTGATCCTCTCCCAACCTTACCACGTCTGCGAACCAAACCTGTCTTGGCCACCTTGGAGCCACCAGGATTGCTGACGCGCCCTCTAGGGCCAGCTTGCGCACCACTTTGCCCACCATGGGAAACGGAGGGAACAGGTACAGAAACCCCAGATCCCTCCAGTTCAGAGACATCGCATCCACTGTCAGAGCCAGCGGATCCCGCACGAGAGACACAAATGCCGGAAGCTTGCGATTGTGCCGAGAAGCAAAGAGGTCCACCTCCGGAGACCCCCCACCTGAGGCAAATCGAGCGAAACACCTTGGGGCTGAGAGACCTCCGAGATGAGAACCTGCTCAGAGAGTCCGCCTCTGTGTTCTCCACTCCCGGAATGTAAACTGCCGAAATGCATGGGACATGTCTCTCCGCCCAGGCCAGATTTAAAGACACTTCCCTGAGGGCACTCCTGCTGCGAGTCCCTCCCTGGTGATTGATGTAGGCGACTGCCGTCCGATTGAACCTGAACCGGCAAGCCCTGTAATTGATGAGTCAAGTGAAACAGAACCAACCTGATGGTTCTCAGTTCCAGAACATTGATGGGCTCGTGAGCCTCCTGAGGCCCCCACAGACCCTGAAACTGACGATCCTTCCAGAAACCCCGCCATCCTGACAGGCTGGCATCCGTGGTGACCGTTTGACAACAAGGAGTCAGAAAGGATCTGCCCCTCAACAGATTGATTGGATCCAGCCACCACTGAAGGGAACGCCGAACCCGGGGGGTCATCAGGAAAGACTGATCCAACGGGAGCGGAGACCTGTCCCAGGCCGCCAACAGATGGAGCTGGAGTGTCCTTGTGTGAAACTGAGCAAAAGGAACCGCCTCGAAGGAAGCCACCATCAATCCCACCAGCCTCATCCCCAGCCGGATGGCCGGACGAGGGATGGACAGGAGAAGCCAAGCCAATTCCTGAATCAAGAGAACCTTGGACTGAGGAAGAAACACCCTGGTCTGAGAAGTATCCAGAGACATTCCCATAAAATACACTACCCTGAACGGAGAAAGGGAGCACTTGGGGTAGTTGATCACCCAACCGAATCTCTCCAGAGTGGATACCACAGTCCTGGTGTCTAACTCCGCTTGGCTGAAGGAAGACGCCATAATGAGAAGATCGTCCAGATATGGCACGATGCGGATACTGGTCTGAGGAGAGCCATCACCCCTGCCAGCACCTTGGTGAAAACCCTTGGAGCCGAGGTAAGACCGAAAGGAAGGGCCACAAACTGAAAATGCCGATCTTCCACCACGAACCTGAGAAATCTCTGGTGCGCCGGAAAGATTGGAACATGCAGGTAAGCATCCTTGATGTCTATGGACGTCATGAATTCCCCCTGACAAAGAGAGTAGATGGCTGAATGCAGCGTTTCCATGCGGAACTTCTGGGGACGGACGAACCTGTTGAGGATCTTCAGATCCAGGATGGGCCGAACAGAGCGGTCCTTCTTGGGCACCGTGAACAGATTGGAATAAAAGCCCCCCGGCCCGAGGGAGGCACCGGGCAAATGACAGCCATATCCAGAAGATTCCTTACCGCCGCCCGGAGCCCCTGCGCAGCCAGAGGATCCGAAGGCACCCGAGACCTGAAGAATCTGGGAGGGGGAGGGGGCCGGAACTCGAACTCCAGCTTGTAGCCGGAAGACACCACTTCCCGGATCCATCTGTCCGAGACCTCCTGGTCCCAGACCTGGGAGAGGTGTCGCAGCCATCCCCCCACCCACAAGGGTGAGGGCGCCCCCTCATTGCTGAGCTGGCTTGGCAGCGGCTTTGGGCTTAGAGCCCCAACTGTGTCCTGGACGGGAACGTCCCCTGCCCCTGTTCCAGGAATCACCTCTGGATGAGGAGAAAGCCAATCCTCTGCCAGCTCGGGCCCCACGAAAGGAAGGGGTAAAGGAAGCCGCCCCCCGAAAGGAACGACGTTGCTTCCTTCGTTGAGGTAACTTACCGCCTTTGGCGACCAAATCCAATTTCTCTCCAAAGAGCCGCAACCCCACAAAGGGAAGAGCCGTAAGCGACTTTTTGGACACAAAATCAGCCGCCCACTGGCGCAACCAAACCGAACAACAACAAGCAGGGCCGACGTTCTGCCACACATCACCAATGTGTCATCCAAGGCGGCTAGTACAAATGACTAATGAATAAAGGGGGGTGGGAGCAGCTCAATCACTATTATTTATACAAAATTATTATTATTATTCAGGGCCTGGGAACTAATTTACCGCCCAGTTTAACCCTCTCATCAACTAAATATCAAGCAACAAACATGTCTAGCTATGTGGAAAGACAGAGATTTGGTTGCATATATCTGCAGATACATGTGGAAGCCACACTGCCCCGGCAAGGCACTCTGTGTTTAGTGTGGTCCCTACTCTTAATTCTGAGTCCCCAAAGTTGGGACATGCAATGCAGACAAATATCTGAGAGCTACTCACCTGGGAAGCAGCCAGTCTCCCTTTAGAACACTTCACAGGGAGAAATCCATATTAACTGAATTCCTCCCTGCTTGTGCTCATGGCAATTCAAATGAATAAAGGGGGGTGGTAGCAGCTCAATCAGCTAGTACAAATGACAAAAACAATTCACACCGTTCAAAGTGGGCCAACACCCAGGGGTGATCGGCCCGGGAATCTATAAGATTCCCGGGCCGATCACCTCACACACCGCGGGACATCAGAGATCGGGATGTCCCGCGGAGTGTAACCCCCCCCAAACACCCCGAAAAACCTTACCTCTCCAGACGCTGCTTCCGCCGCCGCCTCACTCGCGCTCCTCCAGACGTGCGCGCGCCCGCGCCGGCCGTCTCTGAATGGCCGGCGCGGGCGCGCACACGTCAAGAGTGACGCGCGGGAGGCGGCGGCGGGCGTCACTTGTCCGTCGGCGGGCATTGGACAGCGCAGTCACGTGGGATCGTGGAGAGGTGAGTTTTCGGGGTGTTTGGGGGGGTTTTGGGCAGCGGGGCACCCCCGATCGGGGTGCCCCAAGGAAGTGGACCAATACCCAGGATAGTCAAAATCCTGGGTGTTGGTCCACTTTAAGAGCAATGAACTCATCACTAGCCGGATCGAGCCTGGAAGTAGTCAACAGGTCCCTAACAACCGACCTGGTAGCTACCACTAACAGCGCCGAAACACAAACAGGCCGCAAGGCCGACCCGACACTGGCAAAACCATGACAAGCCATCTGGTCAATGCGTTTATCCTCACCATCTTTAAGAGTGGAACAATCAGGAGAATTCAAAATAGCAGTGTTGGACAACCCCAAAACCATCCACCTCAGGAGGGGACGACCAACGCTTTACTGCATCCAACGGAAAAGGATATTTCTTATCCCAACCCGGAGGAACACCTGGGAGCCGAGTAGGCCTCTCCCATTCCTTAGTAATAATGCCATCAAAATGCTTTTGATTAGGGAATTCCAAGCGCGGCTTAGACTCCTCGAAAAACTCCCCCTTTTGTGGAGGAGCCACCTCAGGAACAGAAATAGCCAGAACCTCAAACATCTGAGCCAAAACCTTAGGGGTATCCAAGGAATCCCCCAGCCCCCGCTCGGTATCAGCGCCAACAAACTGCTGATCGTCAGAATCATCTGACTCCTCAAATAGCTCCCCTTCCTCTAGCGGGGAGTAATCGGACCAGTCCAGAGAATCAAACTCATCAAAGTCCAACAGACGGCGTGGCTGGACACAAGTGCTTTCTCTTAGCCGGGGCCTTTCTGGCAACAGCGCTATAAAATAATTTCTCAAGATTGGCCAATCTGGCACACCTCAGATTGCGACTCCCCACCCATGAAAACATCACATGGGGCACGGATCAGTCGGGGAGGGGTAGGAGAAGAGACCGGCAGCGCTGAACCAGACGCCTGGGGTGCGGACTGCCGCGTAATAGTCTGCTGCGCACATGGTATACAAAGAAACACATCATCCCCATAAGGGATACCCCACACCCCATACACTGCCGGGATTGCCCCGAGGGGAGCCCAAGCCCAGTATCCGGGGACGCCTCCATACGGTGATAGGTAGGCGCAATGACCAAGGGAATTACGCATATAAGTAACCCGGGATGCCCCTTTAATGTCCCAAGTGGGAGGATTTACATATAAACCCAATTTGAACCCAGGGACCCTAGGACCGGGAGAACCCCTTAATAAGCAATGTAGGTCCACCTGGAAGACAAATAATAAACCCATTCAGCATCACCAGCCTTCATAAGTAAAACATATCACCTTATATGCAATCAAACCACACACATATATGCAAATAAAGAAGGCCCACAGGGCCACTCACAGCGCTGCAATGGCGTCCACACAGATCCTCACGATGCTGAGAAGAGGAGAAGAGAGGAGAAGGGGGGCGTGACCAGCGCGGTTCGCACGTCGCGCCCTGCTCCGCCCCCCCCTCTTTCACACAGCGTGGTTCCCAGCCAGTGGCCCGGGCTCCACAGCAGCGCCAGCCGCACGGGGGTGGGCCGCGGCGTCGCGCCGAACGCCCGGCCCCGCCCCCCTCAACCACCGCACCGGAGGGGAGAATCTCCCCCATGCTCGCAACGGACGGCGCCGTGGCGATTGCAGCGGCCGCAGCACGGGCCCGGAAAAAAATACACACACACACACACACAATGCTTACAATAAAAACATAAAAAAAATATAAAACTGACAGACATTGCAGGAGACGGGTCGCCCCCCCCCTCTAAGGAGAAGGGCATCCGGAGAGGGAAGAAAACCACCAGGGTGGAAGGCCAAGGGACAGGGCATCCCAAAACCGGGGTCACCAACCCGGTTAACCGCCTACCCTTTAGTATAGGGTCTCACGGTGGAGCATTAGCTCCTAAGCACCTAGGGTGCCATCTACCCTCGCCCGGACCAGCAGCCTAGGCTGGGAGGCAGGGTAAATCAAAAAGGGATCCGGGCGGAAATAGACAAAATAACGGGCCAGGGGTCATCCTGGCTACCTGAAATCCCCCTGTGCAAGGAGGAGACATCATCTTCTGACTTGCTCGCCGTCTGCAGAGATGAAAGACTGGGTAATGAGTGGGAGGTACAAGGTATTTATGGACCGGGAGGGGCTCTCTTTTCCTTTACATCTCTGCAAGATCACCATCTACAGGTCAGTATAACCCACATGTAATGAATGTTTTGAAGCGGGGTGTGTGACATATTTAGAATAAGAGCATCAGTCTTCCTGAAGGGTTCAGTAGCCACCAAATAGAACTTCAGGTTCCTGATCACATCCAAGGAATGTAGAGCCTCTCCTTAGGGTTACTAGGATTAGGGCAAAGAGAAGGCAAAACAATGTCCTGATTGAGATGAAAAGCAGACACAACTTTAGGCAGAAAAATACCATTTTGTGTATACTCACCTGTAAAATGGGTATTATAAGTATGTCACACACCCCGCTTCAAGACATTCATTACATGTGGGTATACTGACCTGTAGATGGTGATCTTGCAGAGAGACAAAAAAAGGTAAGACCCTCCCAGCCCATAAATACCTGGGACCTCCCACTCATTCCCCAGTATAAAGATAGCAGTAAGAGAAAAGGGACCAGGAAAGCCAATTAAAACTAACAAAGGTTCACCATATAAAGGATCCAGAATAGAAAAGGGCAGGGTGTGTGACATACTTATAATACCCATTTTACAGGTGAGTATTCACAAAATGGTATTATTCTAAGTATGTCACACACCCCGCTTCAAAACATTCAATAGCAGTGTCCAAAAAACAAGGCAACAAGGCCCAAACTTAAACCACTGCGGCTTGCAGAACTTTGCGGCCAAAAACAGCATCCGCTGAGGTCCGCACATCAACCTTGTAAAACTTGGAAAAAGTGTGAACCGAAGACCAGGTAGCAGCCTTACAAACCTGCTCAACAGAAGCCTGGTGCTGGAAGGACCAGGACGCCCCAACAGCACGAGTAGAATGAGCAGTAACACGAAAAGGGGGAATCTTCCCCTTAGCAGAATAGGCCCCAACAATGGCCTGGCGAATCCATTTACTAATGGAAGACTTGGCGGGAGCCAAAACCCTTCTTAGGCCCAGAGGGCACCACAGAAGGAGCGTCAGTCCTACGAAAAGGAGAAGTAGCCACCAAATAGTACTTCACACAGCGAACCACATCCAAAGAATGCAAAACCCTCTCCTCGTCATTGCTAGGCTTAGGACATAAGGAGGGCAGAACAATATCCTGATTAAGATGAAAAGCAGAGACCACCTTAGGAAGGAAATCTGGCTTGAAGCGGAAAACAACCTTGTTCTGATGCCTCTCAAAGTAAGGGGCCTTAATGGACAAGGCTGCCAACTCCGAAACATGCCGAACAGAAGTGATGGCAACCAGAAAAACAACCTTCTGAGTAAGCGTAGAAAGTGCAATATCCTGCAAAGGTTCAAAAGGAGGACCCTGCAAGGCAGAAAGAACCAAATTCAGATCCCAAACTGGGAGCAAAGATTTCCTAGGAGGCCGCACATGCGTAACCCCCTGGAAAAAAGTCTTAACCAGAGGATGAAGAGCAAAAGACTTTTGAAAGAAAACCGCCAGGGCAGAAACATGCCCTTTCAGCGTACTAAGCTGCAAACCTAGGTCCAGACCATGTTGCAGAAATTCCAAGATCCTAGGGATAGAAAACGCCCTGCAAGGCAAGGCCCTGACCTCACAGCAATCAATATAAGACCTCCAAATCCTATAGAAGATGGCAGAGGAAGACTTCTTTCTAGCCCTAACCAGAGTCTGAATGACAGCATCAGAAAGATCTTCCTCCTTCAAGATGGAGGTTTCAGCAGCCACGCCATCAAAGCCAGCGTTGGTAAATTGGGGTAGAGCAGTGGACCCTGAGTGAGTAGATCCGGCAGAAGGGGCAGAACTGATCCTCTGCCAACCTTACCACGTCTGCGAACCAAACCTGTCTTGGCCACCTTGGAGCCACCAGGATTGCTGACGCGCCCTCCAGGGCCAGCTTGCGCACCACTTTGCCCACCATGGGAAACGGAGGGAACAGGTATAGAAACCCCAGATTCCTCCAGTTCAGAGACATGGCATCCGCTGCCAGAGCCAGCGGATCCCGCGAGAGAGACACAATGCCGGAAGCTTGTGACGAGAGGCAAAGAGGTCCACCTCCGGAGTCCCCCACCGGTGGCAAAGTGACCAAAACACCTTGGGGCTGAGTGACCATTCCCCCCAGTGAGATGACCCTTTGCTCAGTGAGTCCGCCTCCGTGTTCTCCACTACCGGAATGCACTGCTGAGATGCATGGGACATTGCCCTCTGCCCAATCCAGGATCAAAGACCCTTCCCTGAGGGCACGCCCGCTGCGAGTCCCTCCCTGGTGATTGATGTAGGCGACCGCCGTCCGATTGTCTGACCGAACTTGAACCGGTAGTCCCCGTAACTGATGAGTCAAGTGTGCCAGAACCAACCTGATGGCTCTCAGCTCTAGAACATTGATGGGATCGTGAGCCTCCTGAGGCCCCCCACAGACCCTGAAACTGAAGATCCTTCCAAAATCCCCCCCCAACCTGACAGGCTGGCATCCGTGGTGACCGTCTCCCAACGAGGGGTCAGAAAGGACCTGCCCCTCGTCAGATTGCTCGGTTTCAGCCACCACCGAAGGGAACGCCGCACCCGGGGGAACATCAGAAAGGACTGATCCAATGACAGCGGGGACCCGTCCCAGGGCGCCAAGAGATGGAGCTGGAGCGTCCTTGTGTGAAACTGGGCAAAGGGAACCGCCTCGAACGATGCCACCATCAATCCCACCAGTCGCATCCCTAGCCGGATGGACGGGCGGGGGATGGATAGGAGACGCTGAGTCAATTCCTGAATCAGAAGAACCTTGGCTCGGGGGAGAAACACCCTGTATCCTGCTCGGGGGGGTATCCAGAGACATTCCCAGGAACTCCACCACCCTGGAGGGAGTGAGGCAGGACTTGGGATAGTTGATCACCCAACCGAAACTCTCCAGAGTGGACACCACGTTCCCGGTATCTAGCTGCGCCTGACTGAGGGAAGACGCCATGATGAGAAGATTGTCCAGATAGGGCACGATGCGGATACCCCTGGCTCTGAGGATGGCCATCACTCCTGCCAACACCTTGGTAAAAACCCTTGGAGTCGAGGTAAGGCCAAACGGAAGAGCCACAAACTGAAAACGTCGATTGTCCACGACAAACCTGAGGAATCTCTGGTGTGCTGGAAATATTGGAAAATGCAGGTAAGCATCCTTGATGTCTATGGACGTCATGAAGTCCCCCTGACGAAGTGAGTGGATGGCTGAGCGCAGAGTTTCCATACGGAACTTCCGGGGACGAACAAACCTGTTGAGCAGCTTCAGATCCAGAATGGGACGAACAGATCCATCCTTCTTGGGCACCGTGAACAAATTGGAATAAAAGCCCAGGCCCCGGACTGAGCGAGGCACCGGACAGATGACAGCCATGTCCAAGAGACTTGCTACTGCCGCCCGAAACCCCTGGCTGGCCAGAGGATCTGACGGCACCCGAGAACTAAAGAATCTGGGAGGGGGCCGGAACTCGAACTCCAGCTTGTAACTGAAAGACACCACTTCCTGAATCCACCTGTCCGAGACCTCTTGGACCCAGACCCGGGAGAAGAGCTGCAGCCGTCCCCCCACCCGCAAGGGTGAGGGCGCCCCCTCATTGCTGAGCCGGCTTGGCAGCGGCTCTAGGCTTGGTGCCCCAACTGTGTCCTGGATGGGCCCGACCCCTGCCCTTGGTCCTGGAATCACCTCTGGACGAGGGGAAAGCTGAACCCCTGCCAACTCTAGCCCCACGAAAGGACAGAGAAGGAAGCCGCCCCCCGAAAGGGGCGACGCTGCTTTTTACGCTGAGGTACCAAATCCAATCTCTCTCCAAAGAGCCGCAACCCCACAAAAGGGAAGGGCCTTAAGCGACTTTTTGGACACAAAATCAGCAGCCCACTGGCGTAACCAAACCGACCGCCGGATAGCCACAAGCAGGGCCGCAGCTCTGCTACACATCACCAATGTGTCGTCCAAGGCGGACAGCACAAAGGACAAAAATAACTCACAGCACTTAAGGTCGGCAAACACCTCACTAGCCGGGTCAAGCCCGGAAGAGGTCAACAGTCCTCTAACAACCGACCTGGCAGCTACCGATAAAAGCGCAGAACCACAAACCGGCCGCAAGGCCGATCCAACACTGGCAAAACCATGACAAGCCATCTGGTCAATGCGTTTATCCTCACCATCCTTGAGAGTAGTGCACTCCGGAGAATGCAGGATTGAGGAACTGGACAACCCCAAAACAGGAGCATCCACCTCGGGGGGGGGGGCGACCTGTGCTTCACCGCGTCCGCCGGAAAGGGATATTTCTTGTCCCAACCCGGAGGGACACCCGGAAGCCGAGTCGGCCTCTCCCATTCCTTGAGAATCATACCATCAAAATGTTTTTGATAAGGAAATTCCCAGCGTGTCTTGGTCACTTCAAAGAACTCCCCCTTCAGCGGAGGAGCCGCCTCGGGGGGGGGGGGGGGGAAATAGCCAGGACCTCAAACATATGAGCCAGGACCTTAGAGGTATCCAAGGAATCCCCCTGGCCCTGCTCGGTATCAGTGCCCACAAACAGCTGATCATCGGAGCCCTCAGACTCCTCATACAGCTCCCCTTCCTCACGCGCGGAACAATCAGACCAGTCCAGGGAGTCAAACTCCTCCATATCAAGGGCCTGCGCGGCCGTATACAAATGTTTTCTCTTTGCCATGGCCTTTTTAGTAACGGCACTGGAAAACAATTTTTCCAGATTGGCCAATCTGGCACACCTCAGATTGCGACTGCCCGCCAATGACCCCATCACATGGGGTACGTGTCAAGCGAGGGGGAGACGGCGAGGAGACTGGCGGAGCAGAACCAGACAACCCTAGGGACCCTAGGACCGGGAGAACCCCCCTTTAATAGTATCAATGGTCCACCTGTAACACACAAACAAAACACACACTCAGACCATGCTAGCAATGTCCAATAAAGAGTTAATGACAGAGCATCTGATGGGCCACCGGTCACTCACCCGACCTTCACCCCACCTGAGTACCGCACGTCAGGCAGGAGGGGAAGTGGAGTCGCGTAGTGTGCAGTAGGAGGGAGGGCCCCTCCCCCGTCTCTTCCGGCCAGAAGCCGGGACCTGACAACAGCACCTGCAGCACGGGGGCGGGCCATAGGCACGAGCGCCCCCCCCGAGGAGAAGAAGCACCTCATGGGCGCCCACCGGAGGCCGGTGCCGCGGCCCCGCCGGCGCCAGTCTGTTAGTCAAAACACGCACAGTTAAAGCACCAACACACACACACAATAAAAGAGATGAATCCATAAGGGACCCCTTCCCTCTAAGGGTATCCGGGAGAGGGGGATCCATGCTAGGGTAGGGCCAAGGGACGGGGCATCCCAAACGGGGTCACCAACCCGGTTAGCCGCCTACCCCTTGTTATGGGGTCTCACGGCTCCTGAGCACCTAGGGTGCCAACTACCTTTGCCCGGACCAGCAGCCTAGGCTGGGAGACAAGTAACTAAAATAAATGGATCCGGGCAGAAATAGGAGAATAGAAGGCCGGGAATCATCCCGGCTACCTGCAAGGAGGAGACATCCATCTTCTGACTTGCTCGCCTCTGCAGAGATGAAAGACTGGGGAATGAGTGGGAGGTCCCAGGTATTTATGGGCCGGGAGGGTCTTACCTTTTTTTATTGACATCTCTGCAAGATCGCCATCTACAGGTCAGTATACCCACATGTAATGAATGTCTTGAAGCGGGGTGTGTGACATACTTAGAATATCAGGATTAAAGCGAACCACCACCTTGTCCTGGTGTCTCTCAAAGTAAGGGGGCTTGATGGAAAGCGCCGCCAACTCAGAAACACGCCTAACCAAAGTGATAGCCACCAAAAAGACTACCTTAAGCATAAGAATGGACAAAGCAGCCTCATGCACAGGCTCAAAAGGAGACCCCTGCAAGGCAGATAGGACCAAGTTCAAATCCCAGACTGGTAACATAGGCTTACGTGGGGGGCACACATGAGTAACCCCCTGGAAAAAAGTCTTGGCCAGATGATGCTGAGCAAAAGATCTCTGAAAGAAAACAGCCAAGGCAGAAACATGACCTTTCAGAGTGCTGAGTTGAAGCCCCAGATCCAAACCATGTTGGAGAAATTCCAGAATCCTAGGAATAAAAAAGAAACGACAAGGAAAAGATTTAGCCTCACACCAGTCAATGTAGGTATGCCAAACCCTATAGTAGATGGAAGAAGAGGACCTTTTCCTAGCCCTGATCATGGTGTTAACAACAGAGACAGGCAGCCTTTTTCCATTAAGATGGAGGTTTCAGCAGCCAGGCCGTTAGAGCCAGCGTTTGTAAATTGGGGTAGCGTAGTCGCCCCTGAGTGAGCAGGTCTGGATCCTTGAGCAGGGCGTACTGATCTACCGCCAGCTGCACGATGTCTGCGAACCACACTCTTCTTGGCCAAGGGGGGGCCACCAGGATTGCTGGCACCCCTTCCTTAGCAATCTTTCGCAGAACCCTGCCCAACAGGGGAAACGGGGGAAAGACATACTGTACCTGAAAGCCCTGCCAGGGCATTGTCAGAGCATCCATGGCTAAGGCCAGAGGGTCCTGGGACAGAGACACAAAGACTGGAAGCTTGTGATTGTGACGGGACGCAAACAGATCCACATCTGGCTGACCCCAACGGTGACACAGAGCAAAACACCCTGTCGCTGAGGGACCATTCCCGCAGGCGAGAAGTTCCCCTGCTCAGAGAGTCTGTCTCCAGATTCTCCACCCCCGGAATGTACAGGGCTGAGATGCAGGGAACATTGTCCTCCGCCCAGGACAGCATCAGAGACACTTCCTTGAGGGCCCCCTTGCTCCGGGTCCCTCCCTGATGATTGATGTAGGCAACCGCCATCTGGTTGTCCAAGCGAACCTTAACAGCCCGACCCGAAGGTGCGGGGTCAAGCGGGCTAGAACCAACCTGATCACCCTCAGTTCCAGAATGTTGATAGGGGTGTGGGCCTCCTGAGGGCCCCACTGCCCCTGGAATGTTAGGGATCTCCAGAAGCCCCCCCAGCCTGTCAGACTGGCATCTGTGGTGACTGTCTCCCAGCAAGGGGCAAGAAAGGATCTGCCCACCAACAGGTTCCTTGAGTCCAGCCACCACGAAAGGGACCGCCAGGCTAGGGGGGACAGAACCAAAACCTGATCCAGGGACACAGGGTGCCTGTCCCATACAGACAAGAGGTGGAGTTGAAGAGGCCTCATGTGAAACTGAGCATAAGGAACCGCCTCAAAGCAGGACACCATCAGGCCCACCAGCTGCATTCCCTGCCTGATGGAAAGATGAGGGCAGGACAGAAGGAGCTGAGCTTGCAGACTGTCCACCTTCTGCTAAGGAAGAAAGATCCTGGCCTGAGCTGTATCCAGATTCATTCCCAGGAATGGCTTCACCAAAGAGGAAGACAGGGAAGACTTGGAGTGGTTTATCACCCAGCCGAATGACTCTAATGTTGACACTACCCGCTGAGTATCCAGCTCTGCCTGTTGGAAGGACGGAGAAGTGCTAGGAATGTCGTCCAAATAGGGAAAAATGCAAATGCCCTGAGCTCTCAGCAGAGCCATAACGCCCGCCAGCAAATACCCTGGGAGCCGAAGTGAGACCGAAGTGCAATGCCACGAACTGGTAATGCTGATCCTCCAGAACTGGGAAATTTGTGGGAGGTCCCCGGAATATAAGGGGCCGGGAGGAGCCACTTTTTTGCGGTCTCTGCAGTCCAGCGCCATCTTGTGGATGTATTACCCAAACGTAAGGAATTCTCTGGAGCAGGACGTGCTGTATACTTAGAATAAACGATTGATTAGCTCATCCTGTCTCAATTTCTGTTTGAGAAAAACTGATAATGCAGAAGTCTGAGTCTTTAAGGTACTTACAGCCAGACCCTTATCAATACCTTCCTGTAGGAATTCTAGTGGCTCTCTTTTTTCTTCAACTTGTTCATTTCACAAAAAGAAGAAAACCTAGAGCTTCCCAATAGTTAAGTTACGGCTGGACAGAAGAGTTTCAGTCACCCTCGAACAACCCTTAGTACGTAGTATGGTCCTTTCAGGATCTATGCTGTTAGAATTAATCTAGACGGATTCTGCTGCAGAATGATGTCCTGATAAATGATGTTTGGAATGTCTGGAATACTCTCTTCTCTTCGGCCAGAACGAAGCAATGAGGATTACAGTCTTCCTGTGCGATCTACCTGAATAACTTGTGGCAGGATTCTGAAAGGGTGAAAGGCAGATGAAAATTCCATGGCTGAGTCTGGCTCAGCATCTATTGCTAACACACCCTCCTCTCTTGTCAGGGAAAAAAATGTTCTGCATTTTGTATTCCTGGCATTGGCAAACAATTCTGTGGGTGACCCCCAGAAACAATCGGCTGATAGACCATCTGATTTAAACACCATTTCGGTCTGTTGAAGTCTGCAAGAGTATTTAGGGTCCCCTTCAGATGGACTGCTGACAATGAGCAGACCTGTTGCTTGAGTGGTACTAGAATTTCTCTTCTTAATTAGTCAGTTTTAAGGATCTGGTTCCCCCTGAGGATTTAGGTATGCCACTGTCGCTTCATTTGATCTAGTAAGGATCACATCCAAGTCTTCCCCAAATAGAAGACCGCAATGAAAAGGGATACCACAAAGTTTCGTTTTAGACACACCGTTGTCTGACCAGGTTTTTAACCAGAGCGCTCTACGAGCACATGAAATCAAAGCAGTGGCCTTAGCTGAGGCCTTGATGAGTTCCTGTGAAGCATTATTTAGAAAGGCAATGGCTCTATTAAGAGTTGGTAGTAGCCACTAGGTCCTGTGAAGGAACCTGTCTATGTGAGACTTACAGGTATCCACCCACTTAGCCATGCTTCTAAGGACCACATCAGAGGCCACTGCTCCATCCCAAGCCCTTCTTAATATATGTTCCCCTCTGCGATCCATTGGATTCTCTGGAAAATCCCATTCTGTCTTAACCATATCCTTTAAGACTGCAAGGATCGGAAAAGCTTTCTCCGATTTTTTTGACCAAAATCTCTTTATACATTTTGTCCTGTAGTGAAAAGGTTTTATCATCGTGTTGAATTCCCCAAGTATCGTATATATCTTGTAACAATAACTCAAGTTCCTCTGAAAGCTTATAGAAACTTTCCCCTTTCTTCCTGGACCCCTTCGTCCATGGAATCCTGCAAGGAATCTTGTTCCTCCACTACTTCCCCTGGCTCCGAAGTTACACCAATCTGTACTGGAGTAGACACTAAGGTACTGGGCACTGTGCTCACTAATGATAATCCTGGTTGATCATCAGAAACAGAAGGATGGGTGCGGAAGCAAGAGACCATTCGGAATGAATGACAACATTTTTAGGTATCCCGCATAGAGGCTAACACCTGCCTCATTCTACCGATTTCCCTAAATAATGTCACTGAGTCCGCCTCTTTCTTAGCCTTGTCACAACACAGAATCAACTGCCAAGTGTCTGGAAACGCTGTATTAAAAGATTCGCGCCTAGTCTTTTTTCCGGCTTTTGCATGCTTGTCTTCCGTTTTAGATTTGGACACATTTTCTTTCACATACTGCACTTCCCAGTCGGCATTACTCTGACATAACCTGTCCTCTTTGTAGCAGGGAACGCGGCCCTGCTAAAGCGCTGACCGGTCCTCTGCCGAAGATCCTCTGGCGTTTGTAGCAGGGAACGCTGCCCTCCTTGGCGATCATCCAGGGTGCAGGCTACTAGCTCCTGCGCCGACGTTATCTCTCTCCTGTCTCGTGCGTTCTAAAGGCGGGATAGGAGACATGCCGCCTTTCATTTCTGGCCTCACTGCTGAAACGTCAGGTAACTTGTCACTAACCCCGCCCCCCAATTAAAATGTTTGGAGGGAAAGTTAAAACAAAGCAGATCTATAATAAAAAAAACAGAATAGGCTTAATAACTAAATACCTGAAGTCAATTTTTTTTTTAAAGGCAAGGCAGACCCACAACTGACTCTGACTTGCTGAGGTTTAAAGGAATAAACGCACAACTAGTGCGTAAAGGACATTATGGAGGGAAAATAGCCCCGGCTGCATCCAGAACTCAGCAGGACACTCCTCTGGCATTTTGTCTAGCACAGCGGGCTACTCCAGCACTTTGGAGGTCGTAAAATAAAAAAACTAAAATACCAAACTGGCCGAAGTGTAACACATCCAGACACACTCTGTCCAATGGTTTCCCATGGAGGAAACACAAAGAACTGAAGTGGGGCTTTTAATCTCTGTTCAAGTTTGTGTTTCCTCCTAGGGAGTGGAGCATAATCTCTCATAATGTGGTCAAGCTGAAGGATGACTTGGATAAATGAAATGTATTACCTTTGTATCATCACAGCGGATCAGAACTACATCCTGCAAGGTAAAATGTACCAGCTCCATTCTCCAGCCACTCACAAGATAACTCACTCCCTCCTAAGTCACTGGTCACTAGGATGACAGACTCAGTCCAGAGCAGACATTGCTGTTTTAAAGCAGACTTAATCTTATATTAACGGCAAAAAGATTTACTCACTTGCCACCGCACAGGTTTGGATATTGTGTTCGATTTTTGGCAGTGCTGCTTCCTGTTGACATCACTTCCACATGTGTAAAGTGAGGATTATGTGCTCCATAATGCCCAATGAGAAGCTGCTGACTTTTTCCAGTGACTGATCACTACCCTGTCCACAGTTCTTAAAGTGTTGTGTTGCTTCTGCTGACCTGTGACACAATCATGAATGAATAGAATTGACCAGCACACCAGAGATGTAAATGAATCGGGAGCATTGTTCAGACCATAAGTCAAAGAAAGCAAGTTTAGTAAATGCACTACTCTGTTAATCAGTAACTATTTGAGAGGGCTTAGCTCCATGCAGATGTTATGGAATAACAGGCAGATCCTATGCTGCATAACAGCAGCCATTAGGGGAGCAATTTACTAAACTTTGACTCTTGGTATGAGTTAGAGTGGACCAGTTACCAGGATTTCAACTATCCTGGAAATAGGTCTCTGCCCCACAGGCATCCCAATGTTGGATGCCACCCTGTGTGAACCCCCCCAGATCACCCACCTTCACTCACATTTCCCTGTTCCCACGGCTATGCTAATGCACAGCATAAAGCCACTAATTTGAACTTCACACCGTCAGCCACATCCCATCCTCCACTCTGCCTATCTGAATGGCTGGGCGCAGGATTGCGCACAGCTGCCAAACACCGCTTGTCTCGCTGGAGCACCAGGATCAGTTAAGATTACCAGCACCCCGGAGGGTTTCACACAGCAGGGCACCCAGTATAGGATGCCCTGGGGGCAGGCTAGCAGCTGGTCCTGGAATCTTTTAGATTCCAGGCCGGCCACAGGAGATGATTGGTTCACTTTAAAGAGGAACTTCACAGGCCCTGGAGTGACTTGCAGCGTTTGCACTACAGCTTCTCCCCTTTAGCCATGCGCGCACTTGTCTTTTCTGAATGGGTGGCGTGGGCACACCACGGCTAGGTGATGAGCAGGGGATGCAGCTGCTGGCGCACTTAGCTCCCTTGGCTGCCTAGCCGTCAGTGGAACAGAGGGAAACTAAGTGCGCCGATTGACTGAGCAGGGCGCTCAATCAACATGCTAGTTCTCGCTCGAGTCTATGCCATGGGAGTGACGGGAAGCTGAATGTATGGTGCAGTGCAGGGCATCCCATTCCATAATGCCCACAACATAGAGGAACACCCCACCCCCCCAAAGGTAAAGCTGGGTGTGGTGGTCCTCTAAGTCTAGCGAGGAAGGAATGCAGCTCAACGGTACCTCTAAAAAGAAAAAAAACACAGGTTGGATCGTTTACATATCACAAGCAAGCACAGTTAGACCAGTGAGAGTTAGGCAACCTGCACAAGTCCTAGGTTTTCATTTTGCATGCTGTGCAGCAAAACCACTAGAGATACCATTGTGCTTCAAGTTATGCTACAGTGACCTTTTTTCACAGCCTGTACCTGACACCGCAAGATGAAACCTAAAAAGGTTTAGTGTGTGGCCAAATTCAAGTAGAAATACTAACTGATAATCTCATGAAGTTGGCCAGAAATTATTATGTTTATTTTCTTTCCTTGTTTCTTTGAGGCAAACTATTTACATTATGTTGTCACATTATAACATCCAGAACTGCAGAGTACTGACAAACTCACTGTTCAGCAGTGCACCCCTTGTATTAGGCATGTCAGTGATGAAGGGTTGCATGACTTGATGAATTATGCCAAGGTGTTATGTCAGCAGTGGTCAGTCTGGCAGCATATAAATCAAGGAATATGGCGCGAGAACTCAGGACAGTCAATGACACAAAGCTTTTAAACTGAGGGCAGTACATGGGATCAAGGCTGCAGGAGAGGAGTATAGGGGTTTATTTTTGGCCACATACAGTCTTTTATGCAATATACACAGAACATGGCCTCAAGATCACCACAAGCACCAGAAAAGTCTAAATTAACACCTGTCCTGTGTGGCTTATGGCAGTATTGTTCACCTCCTTGTGTCTGCAGCCTTTATCTTATAAAATCCTCACAGCAGCATATAAAAGTAATAAAATCTATAATACAAGTATGGCAGACACAAACACACAGGAGGATTACAAACTGTAAATGACACTGTACATAACTCCAGCGCTCAGTGTAACAGATATCTTGTAGTAGGATATTCTTGAAGGAATGGCTTTAAAAAATGATGGCGTGTGATGTTGATGGAAATCACAGAGCAAAGGGACAAAGATCTTCAAGCACAACATCAGATGTATCGTAGCCGATTCTACAAAAGAGTTTTCTTATAGCAACAATAGCCGACGTTTATTTTTTGAAAGGTTTGTTTTCTAGAAGTAATACAACAAGTCTGTTTCTTAAGGATTTAATTCCATTTGCATGCATCTGGAATACTGCTGTGAGTTTTTCCCGCAGGGCTGGGAGGGGCGATGGGCTGTCACAAGATGGGATGTTCAGTAGTGTATTGAAAAATTCCAACCAGAATTCTCCATTTGGAAACCTAAAACCAAAATATTAAGGTTAAGAAAAACAGCCTGCAACCAGATATTGTCTAGAAACAGCTACGTATACAGATCATCAAGCCTTACTAGCTGTAAAGCTATACATGTCAGGATACTACTGGGCAGCTTGTGTATAAAAGCAGCTGTAGAACTGCAAGAATTGAGGCGATACTGCATGCGAAGGTCCTAACCAGTTTTCCGTTTTGAAATTAAAGCAGAAATGGCTGAGATATCAGGGTTTACAGGCTCAGCCAATGACATTCTCTTTTTCATGTTGTCCCCCAATCTGTTTAACAGAGCGTGACAGGATTGCTAATACAATAGTTTATTTTGCAGTCAATTTCAGGTTATTTCATATAGATATGTATTTATTGGAGTATTGGAGCTATACGCTGTGTATATATTTAGGACAGCTTTGTCTTTAACAGATACACTGTTTATTGCAAATTTTGGTACGTCTGATCAACACATGTTTATGTATTAATGACCCTAAGCCAGAGGCATCCTGGTATGTGCGTCTGCAATGTTGGGCCTTGCAGACTGTCCAGCAGACGTCATACGCCAGCAGCGGTGGCGAGATTTGCCCACCCCTGCCCCTTCCTTTTGGGTTCGCCTTTGGCTTGGCCTTATCAGGTGGTAGGTCATAACTCACGCCCCACCTCCTGATTGCCGAAGTAGGAGGTTGTGCTTAGGGTGGGCAAAGGGCATTCTGTACGCTGAGCCACGTCCCATTATGGCGTTTCTGGGTCTGTACTTTAGGTGCGCTGGAGGTTTGTACAGGGATAATGACTGGGTTAGGCACTGTGCTTTTTCTACCTCTTGCTGGCACTACCCTCTCTCCCATCCTGTGATGGGGAAAGTGTGCATCCAGCAACTAAACCACCCAGTCCCACCCACGTATGGATGAAGCTGCCAGCTCAGGACTGAGTGGCAGCCTCAGGCCCCGAAATGCGTCACCCGATACCATAGCTGCTATAGAATGGGACTGCTGTGGATGAACTATTTTAATGCCTCATTAAATGCTACATTTTACTGTAACCAGCTGTGACAGAAATCCTTGTTTGCTTCATGTGGACGGCCATGGCTACTGGGCCCTCATGAGCCCTGAACTTTGTGTTTGTACCCATGTCCAAGACTTTGGCTAATGAGGTTTGCAGGTGAGCATGGAGACAGTGCATTCAAGTAATTCAGGGACATTGGTAGGGAACACATGGTGGGCAGTCATCCCAAAGTGGTGATGAGAGATGGCAAATCTTGCTCAAGGTCTGTTTTACTAGCCTTTTGGTGGCCTGTAACACCATCAGGAAAATGTAGCCCAATTTAGTCACCAAAAACAGAAATCCTCATTCACTTATACTTCTTTGAATTGCAGAGTACAAAGGCTCAATGTGGGACTTGCCACTGTTTATACATACTTCCTTGGGAATTCATTTGTCTTACACATCACCCACCTTTGTTTTCTGAATGCAAGAAATGCACACGTTTAAAACTAACCTTTTAAAGCTTCCCTCTGTCTTCCAAACACCATTTTCCTCACGGACCTTCATGTAGTTACCAAAAAGCATACAGTACACTGTCCCAGCTACTCCAAAATAGTCAGTCTGTACGAAAAAGCCATCACAGGGTTAGAAATGTAATATTTAAAAAAAGCTATTTTTTGAGTACTCACCTGTAGAATTGTTTTTGTTCTTGCATGGTACGGCCCGCTTCAGTATTCATTAAAGTTGGGTTATTCTGCCACTAGGTGGCGCAGTGGTACTGCAGAAAGCTGTGGCATGTCCCGGCTCCCTACGAAAACGGGATTAACCATAGAGTTCCCAGCATAGACAAGCAGTGAGACAAGAAGCCGGGAGAGAATAAGGTAAAAAAAGAAAAGAAAAAAAAAAAAAAAAAAAGGTAAAATACCAAACAACTTGGAACAATCGCCATAAAGAGGCAACCAAGAAAAAACGACAACAAGGTTGGGGCGAAGCGGGCCGTGCAAGAACAAAAAATTCTACAGGTGAGTACTGACAGAATTGCTTTTTTATTTATTGCATGGCACGGCCTGCTTCGGTATTCATTACAGTTGGGACATCCAAAATCAGTGTCCAGAATAGGGTGGGATCCCCAAAGAGTAACGGACAGTAGTTCAAGTCACTACCGCCTGAAGCACCTTGCGGCCAAAAGCAGCATCCGCTGAGGCCTTAACATCAACTTTGTAGAACTTGGAAAAAAGTATGAACAGAAGACCAAGTAGCGGCCTTGCAAACTTGTTCAACAGAAGCTTGGTGCTGAAAAGCCCAAGAGGCACCAATAGCACAAGTGGAATGAGCAATAATCCTAAAGGGAGGTTCCTTTCCCTTAGCAGAATAGGCTTAAATAAACCACCGCCTGACTGATCCACTTGCTGATAGTTGATTTAGCAAACCCTTTGTAGCAAACCCTTTGTAGCAAACCCTTTCCAGAAGCGAGAACAAAAAGAGCATTAGATCTGAAAGTCTCAGTAGCGAACAAATAAATCTTCAGAGCCCTGACCACATCCAGAGAATACAGAGTCCCGCTCCTTGGAATTAGCAGGATTAGGACACAATGAAGGCAAGACAATGTCCTGCTTGAGATGAAAGGCAGACACAACCTTTGGCAAGAAATCCGGCTTAAGCCGGACCACCACCTTATCCTGATGCCTCTCAAAATAAGGAGGTTTGATGGAAAGCGCCGCTAGCTCAGAAACTCGCTTTACAGAAGTGATAGGCACCAGAAAGGCTACCTTAAGAGTCAAAATAGGCAAGGCAGCCTCACGGATGGGCTCAAAGGGAGGCCCTTGCAGAGCAGACAACACCAGATTCAAATCCCAGACTGGTAGCAAAGGCTTATGGGGTGGACGCACATGAAAAATACACTGAAAAAAGGTTTTAACCAACCGGTGATTGGCAAAAGATCTTTGGAAAAAAATTGCCAGAGCTGAAACATGGCCTTTTAGGGTACTAAGTTGAAGGCCCAGATCCAAACCATGTTGCAAGAATATCAGAATCCTGGGAATAGAAAACAGACAGGGAAGAGACTTGGACTCACACCAAGCAATGTAAGCATGCCAGACCCTGTAAGAGAAAAAATGACGAGGACTTCTTCCTAGCCCGAATCATGGTATCAACAACAGAGGCAGGTAACCCCTTTTCCATCAAGATGGAGGTTTCAGCAGCCAACCTATTAAAGCCAGAGAGTTTGTAAATTGGGATGGCGGAGCTGCCCCTGAGTAAGAAGATCTGGATCCTTGGGCAAGATGTGCCAGTCTACTGCCAACTGCACGACGTCTGCAAACCAAACTCTTCTTGGCCAACAAAGGGGCACCAGGATGGCTGGTACCCGTTCCTGGTCTATCTTGTGCATGACCCTGCCCAGGAGAGAAAATGGAGGGAACAGAGACAAATCTGGGAAGTTTGTGAGTGTGACGGGACGCAAACAGGTCCACATCCGGCTGACCCCAGCGGTGACAGAGGGAGAGAAACATCCGGTTTTTGAGAGACCACTCCCCCAGACGAGACGTCCCCCTGCTCAGGGAGTCCGCCACCTGGTTCTCAACCCCTGGGATGTAGACCGCTGAAATGCAGGGAACATGCTGTTCCGCCCAAGACAGGATCAGCATCTTGAAGGCTCGCTTGTTCCGTGTCCCTCACTTATGATTGATGTAGGCCACCGCCGTCTGATTGTCTGAGCAGATCTTAACAGCCTGACCCAGAAGGTGAGTGGATAGGCGAGAAAGAACCAACCTGATCGCCCTCTGTTCCAGGACGTTGACGGAAGCATGGGCCTCTCGTGGGCCGCACCGACCCTGGAACCTCAGGGACTTCCAGAAGCCTCCCCAGCCGGCCATACTGGCATTTGTGGTGACCGCTTCCCAGCACAGGGGCAGGAAGGTCCTGCCCCCCATAAGGTTCCATGAGTCCAGCCACCATGGGAGAGACCGTCCGGCCAGGAGAGACAGAACAAATTCCTGATCCAGGGACACAGGGTCCCGATCATAACAGCAGAGCCCGAGCCTGAAGCTGAAGACCCTCCACCTTCTTGCTGAGGAAGAACACCTTGACCTGAGAGGTATCCAGAGTCATGCCCAAAAAGGACCTCACCAAGGACGGGGACAGAGAAGACTTGGGATAGTTAGATCACCCAGCCAAAAGACTCCAGAGTGGATGTCACCATTCGAGTGTCCCACTCGGCCACAATCAGGATGTCGTCCAGGTAAGGAATGATGCAGATGCCCTGGTTCCTTAGCAGAGCCATCACCCCCGCCAGCACCTTGGTGAACACCCAACGTGCCGAGGTGACAATGAAGGGTAGAGCCACAAACTGGTAATGCTGAGCCTACAGCTTGAACCTTAGAAATCTCTGATGACCTGGGAAGATATGATGGGGCACCAAACAAATGACTCCAGACTCTAACAGGCAATGAACCGCCTGAAGCAACCCTTGAGCAGACAGGGGGTTTAAAAACATCCGGGATCTGATGACGATCTTGGGGGCGGCCAGGCTGCAAACGATCTTGTAACCGGAGGACACTACCTCCTGAATCCACCGGTCTGAGACATGAAGCCTCCAGACGTGAGCAAAGAGCCGAAGCCGTCCCCCCACCCGGATGGGTGAGGGCGCCCCTTCATGCCTGAGGGGGCTTGGGAGAGGGTTTGGGCTTAGGATTCCAGGACGACCACGGGGTCTGCCACGTCCCCAAGAATCTCTGCAACCACTGGAGAGGAGGGAGCCACGGCCCCCTCTGGGAATGCAGAAGGAAGGGAGGGGGGCAGAGGACCCCGAAAGGGCCGAGACTGCCGCCTACGCTGAGGCAGCCTTCCATCCTTGGCTAGAACATCAAGACGCTCCCCAAATAGCCGCAGCCCCACGAAGGGGAGGCCAGTGAGAGCTTTCTTAGCCGCAGCGTCAGCTGCCCACTGGCGCAACCAGATAGAGCTGCGCATAGCCGCCAAGAGCGCAGAGGCCCTACCACACATCCGCACAGCATCATCCATAGCAGTAAGGATAAAGGCCAACTAAAAGTAAAAGAGTCCTATATTCCTCCCCCACACTACCAGCTGTTGCGCCATCAATGAGACGCTTGAGCAGCTTCTTAAGGGCAATAGCAGTAATGGCGGCAGCACATAGCGGGCGCAAGCCAGCCCCCACACAGGTGAAAGCATGGCAGGCCAATTGATCCATGTGCCGGTCCTCACCGTCCTTCAAAGTGGTAGTGT
Source organism: Gastrophryne carolinensis (assembly GCA_027917425.1). Lineage (NCBI taxonomy): Eukaryota > Metazoa > Chordata > Amphibia > Anura > Microhylidae > Gastrophryne > Gastrophryne carolinensis. The sequence goes on along the minus strand of CM051237.1, from coordinate 382,504,686 downwards.
CAGGAGAAGGCATGACCGAAGTATTGGACAAGCCTAGCACGGGAGCGTCCACTTCAGGGGGAAATTACCACCTCTAAACAAGATCAGCAAGAAAGGGATACCTTTTATCCAAACCCTTGGGCACAGCAGGCAGCTGGTTAGGAAGTTCCCATTCTTTAAGCACCAAGGTGGTAAAATGTTCCTGCTCAGGGAACTCTAGACGCTGTTTACCAGGGCGAAAAAGCGCCCCTTCTTTCTCATAGCTACCTCAGGGGCAGCAATGTGCAAAATTTCAAAAATATGTGACAGCAGATTATCAGTGTCCTCAGGGTACCATGATTCCCCTCCGGACGCAGACCCAGGATCACTATCGCAACCCTCCTGCTGGTTCCCAGAGGAGTGAGAATCCTGGGAGAGCTCCCCCATCTCAAGGGGGTGACAGCTACCAAGATCATCAATCCCCACATACACCTCAGTAAGGGGAGCGGGCCTGGGATCCAGGTGTCTCTTCTTGCCAGAGGCCTTTCTAGGAACAGTCCTGGCAAGCTGCTTTTCAATGTTAGCCACCCGCAGAGCCAAATCAGAATGCGACTCCCTGCCAACATTCCCCTCACTGGGGCCCAATTGCAGGAGCGAGGGAGTAGGTTAAGCCGAGTGAGGCGCAGAGCTGGAAAGCGAAGCAGGCAAACCAGCTTGAAGCGCAAGGACACTTTCAGCGCACGGCACACACACCGTGACACTGTTACTCACAGGGGATACCCCACACATGGAACACAGCCAGGCTTGCCCCGAAGGGCCCCTAAGCACGCTATCCCCAGAAGCCTCCATATGGTGATGATTAACACAGGCGCAATAGGCCAGCAGTGGGTACAGGCTTAAAGCGGACCTTCACTCTGAATAAGAGTTACCCCCCCCCCCCCACCCCCGGTACATACAGATTGTCCACATTAAAAATCATCCTACCTGCATCTACTGCATGCTATGAGCCTTTAAACATCCAAGATGGCGGATTATGGAAACCGCCATCTTATCAGGCAGCCTGCAAACAGGAAGTGCCTCCTGACTGTGCTGCTCTGCATTTCACCCAAAAGGAAAATAAGGGGACACAGTCCCCAAACTACTCAACCCCCTCAGAAGCCAGGACAGAAACTCTGCATCCCTAGTAGGCTCACTATAAAGCCTATGGCCGGCTACCCTTTGTGGTACAGGGTCTGCGGCTTAGAGCTGCGCTCCAGGAGCACTTGACCCTAGTGCTCTTCTACCTTCACCCGATCTGTCAGCCGAGGCTGGGAAGCAGTGAGGGTCCAGAAACAGATGGAAACAGACATGCAGGGCCGCAGGCCCTCTTCTAACTTTGCAGTATCACTGCAGAGGAAACACTGGGAACTCTATGGTTAATCCCGTTTTTATAGGGAGACGGGACATGCCACAGCTTTCTGCAGTACCACTGCGCCACATAGTGGCGGAATAACCCAACTGTAATGAATACCGAAGCGGGCCGTGCCATGCTATAAAGAAAAGAGAGGTCATAACACCACCACCAAGCATCACAAGTGATTACAGGCAAGTTAATGTATTACAAATGACCTTAAAATAACTGCCAGTATTTTAACTTATGGTGCAGTACCAAGACTGTGGGGCATTGTGCACCTCCCAATAACCAGTTTTCAGGTTAGGCTGCATCTTAAGGATCAGCAGCTAGAAGCACATAAAGAGAGGATGTCTGTACAGAGAATGACTTTGACAATTCCTTCTGTTTTACCAGGCCCCAAGAAATTTGGCGCCCAGGTGATTTTCACAGCATGTTTTTTCCTCCCGAAGGCTATGTCCAGTGTTGAGCCCTCTTCCTTCCACAGTCTATGCCCAGCTCCAGAGTCAGATTCCTAGAGAGAAAGTGTCTGTGCTCAGGGCCTGTTCTATGCATATTAAAAACGGACCAAAGCCAGAACTAGAATCTAAGACTCTAGGTCCAATTAAATATTAGCCCTGTGGCATCCCGATTTGGAATGCCCCGCCCTATGAAATGGTCACCTTTTATACATACATTATCGGTGATCCCACTGTACAGACAGCTGGCATCAGGCCAGTCTGTGTGTCTGGGCCTGCAGTATTTAAAATGGGATGCAGTGGGTGCCACTGCCAATTTTGATAACGGCCATTCTCCCAGCTTTTTAGGCTGCTCATTTAAGTGCGCCCCCAATTGCCAGTTGAAGTAGAACAGAATCTGTGCTGTCAATTGTGAGGTATATATAACAGCCGACTGCTAAATTCCCGCAGTACAGACCATAATACAGTATAGTAAATATCACAGATTTTGGTGCACTTGAAAATTCGATTTGGGCCCTAAGACCACCACCATGGCACTAGGTATTATATAAACATTGTTTGGGATTATTTGTAAAACAACTTGGCACAATGCTGTGGCAAAGTTAAAGCTGCCACCTACTATATTTCAGAGTACTGCAAGATGACATGTTCGTGATGGACATACTTCCCTCCAACGTGTCTGGCTCTCACCACTGCTTTTTTGCAGGAGTTCCCTTGCTCTCCTCACAGCTTGACTGGCGAAAGCCCACCAACAAAAGACCCTAATTACAGCGCACAGGATGAATGCTGGTCATGCCCTTGTAACTGTAGCCGTGCACCGGAGGTTGCCTGTAATCAAATACAGCTGCCCATTTCATCCAAGCCAGTCCTACACTCTCCAACTGACCCCTGGCATTATAGTTTGACACTGTATGCGAATTACACATTCCAACTTATAAAAAATGCTTTGTACCTGATAGCTCCAGGGCTGGTTGGTGAGCATTTCCACACATTGAAATCCAGAGGTCTCACACTTGCCTGTAAACACTGTTCCGTTAGGGAAAAGGGTCATATCTATGCTTTGACCTAAATCAATCAAAGCAAGTCCATGTGATACCAGATCCAAGTCACAAGACTTGTTATCCATGAAGCTGAGAAACAGAAAAGGAAATAACAAGCTTACATTCCGTCATAGTAACTACATTGGGCATAATAATCACTTTTTTCACTATAGATTTTTGGACCGTGTCCCCAGAGGGATACATTTCTTCATTTGCTAAACAAGGTGTCCTATACCTAATAGGACTGTAAACTAAAATCTCAGGAGCATAGCTAGAGAAAACAATATGCTTTAACTCAGGGTGAAGGTCCGGTTTAAAAAGGAACAACCAAACCTCACCGATCTGCTGCCCCCACTTCCAGTTTTACATTTGGGAAAGGTTTATTACATAAGCATCTGAAGCCAAGTGCCGAACTTCTGGCTTACTAAAAGGTGCATGTAGCTCAGCTAAAAATACAACTCTGTGAAGTACTCACCTGTAGAGTTGATATTATATGCATACAGCACGTCCTGCTCCAGAGAAAGTAATAACATGTGGGTAATCCTCCGCCTCCGGCGCTGTGCACTGCAGACATGTAGAAAACAAGCTCCTCCCGGCCCTTCATATACCGAGGGACCTTCCACAAATTCCCAGCATTGAAAAGCAGTGAGAAAGAGGCCAGGAGAAAACAACCACCCAAAACTGGCAATAATACCAAAGATAACAATCACCAACAGGGGATCCAGAACAAGGTGAAACAGGGTGGGGTGGAGCATGACGTGCTGTATGCATATAATATCAACCCTACAAGTGAGTACTTCACAGAGTTGTATTATTCTAAGCATACAGCACGTCCTGCTCCAGAGATAGTAATAACATGCGGGACATCCAATAGCAGTGTCCATAAGTAGGGTGGGATTCCCAACAGAAAAGGCAACAGCAAGCAGTTTAAACTACTGCCGCCTGCAAAACCTTGCGGCCAAACACAGCGTCAGCTGAGGCCCTAACATCAACCTTGTAAAACTTTGTAAAGGTATGAACAGAAGACCAAGTAGCGGCCTTGCAAACTTGTTCAACAGAGGCCTGGTGCTGAAAAGCCCAAGAAGCCCCAACAGCTCTAGTAGAATGAGCAGTAAGACGAAAGGGGGGGGAGGCTTCCCCTTAGCAGTATAGGCTTGAACCACAGCCTGACGAATCCATTTACTGATGGTAGACTTGGCGGGAGCCAATCCTAGGCCCGTGAGGCACAACGAAGAGAGCATCCGTCTTCCTAAAGGCCTGAGTGGTAACCAGGTAGGACTTGACACACCTAACCACATCCAAGGAATGCAAAACCCTTTCCTTAGGGTTACTAGGATTGGGGCACAAGGAAGGAAGCACAATATCCTGATGCAAATGAAATGCAGACACCACCTTAGGCAGGAAGTCTGGCTTCAAGCGAAACACCACCTTATCCCGGTGTCTCTCAAAGTAGGGAGGCTGAATAGACAAGGCAGCCAACTCAGACACACGTCTACCCGAAGTGATAGCTACCAGGAAGACAACCTTGAGCGTGAGCACAGCGAGAGCGGCCTCATGAATAGGCTCAAATGGGGCCCCCTGCAGGGCCGACAAAACCAAGTTCAGATCCCAGACAGGAACCATAGGTTTCCGAGGAGGGCGCACATGAGTGAACCCCTGAAAGAAGGTCTTGAATAAGAGAGTGCTGGACAAAGGTCTTCTGAAAGAAGAGACAGGGCTGAAACCTGGCCCTTCAAGGTACTAAGCTTAAGACCCAAGTCTAGACCATGTTGTAAAAACTCCAGCACCCTGGAGACTAAGAATTCCCGGCAGGGAAGAGACCTGGATTCACACCAGTCAATGTAAGCACGCCATACTCTATAATAGATAGCAGCAGAAGTCTTCTTCCTGGCTTGCACCATAGTAGCCACAACAGAAGCAGACAAACCCTTTTCCATTAAGATGGAGGTTTCAATAGCCGAGCCGTCAAAGCCAGAGTTAGTAAATTGGGATGGCGTAGAGACCTCTGGGTTAGAAGATCTGGCAACCTTGGCAGATCGTACTGATCTACTGCCATTTGAACCACATCCGCAAACCACACTCTTCTTGGCCCAGAATCGCGGGTACCCCTTCCAGAGCGATCTAGCGCAGCACTCTGCCCAGAAGGGGAATTGGTGGAGCCGAAACTCCCTCCAAGACATTGACAGGGCATCCGAAGCCAGAGCCAGAGGATCCTGAGACAGGGATACAAAGTTCTGAAGCTTGTGATTGTGACGGGACGCAAACAGATCCACGACTGAAAAATCCTGTTGCAGAGGGCCCATTCCCCCTGACGGGACGACCCCCTGCTCAGAGCATCTGCTAACAGATTTTCCGCCCCTGGAATGTAGACAGCCGAGATGCATTGGACATTGGTCTCTGCCCATGTTAGAATCAGAGATACCTCCTGGAGAGCACCCTTGCTCCGGGTTCCTCCCTGATGATTGATGTAGGCTACAGCTGTCCTGTTGTCTGAGCGTACCTGAACCGCCAGACCCTTCAGGTGCTGGGTCAATCGTTCCAGCACCAACCTGACCGCCCTGAGTTCCAGGACATTGATAGGAAGATGGGCCTCCTGAGGGCCCCACCTCCCCTGGAAGCGCAGGGACTTCCAGAAACCCCCCCCCAGCCCGAAAGACTGGCATCCGTTGTGACCGTCTCCCAGGAGGGAGCCAGGAAGGATCTGCCCCTTGTTAGGTTCCTGTGGTCCAACCACCACGCAAGGGATTGTCTGACCGAGGGGGGAACCACCCAGATCTCGTCCAAGGACGCTCGGTCCTTGTTCCATACTGACAGAAAGTGAAGCTGCAGGGTTCTCAAATGGAACTGGGCAAAGGGCACCGCCTCGGTGGGCTTGATGGTGGCAAGCTCCAACTGCATGCCCTGCCGGATGGAGGTATGTGGAATAGAGAGCAGGGACCTCGCCTGCGTTGTCAGAGCTTCCACCTTCTGTGGAGGAAGGAATATCCTTGACTGAACCGAGTCCAGAATCATCCCCAGGGTCACTGAGGAGGGGGACAGAGAGGACTTTGGGTAATTGATCACCCAGCCGAAGGACTCCAGGGTGGACACTACCAACCGAGTGTCCAGCTCTGCCTGCCGTAGAGACTGCGAGGTGATGAGTATATCGTCCAGGTAGGGCAAAACGCGTATGCCCTTTAGTATTAAGAGGGACATCACCCGTGCCAGCACCTTGGTGAACACCCTGGGAGCCGACGTAAGGCCGAATGGCGGGGCCACGAACTGATAATGCTGATCCAACAGCGCAAATCTGAGAAACCTTTGGTGCCCTGGGAACACCGGAACGTGCAGGTAAGCGTCCTTGATGTCCACAGATGTCATGAAGTCCCCTGGACGCAGCGAGGCAATGGCCGAGCGCAGAGTTTCCATACGAAAATGCCTGTTTCTGACAAATCTGTTTAGGATTTTCAAACCCAGAATGGGTCTGACTGACCAGTCCTTTTTGGGCACCGTGAACAGGTTGGAATAAAACCCCATGCCCCTGTCTCTTAAGGGGACCTCGCAGATGACCCCGAGCTCCAGAAGGTCCTGCACAGCCAACATCAAGACTCGAGCTGAGGCAGGGTCCTGTGGGATCCGAGACCCAACGAACCTGGTAGGGGGCAGCACAGCAAATTTTATCTTGTAACCGGAGGACACTACCTCCTGAACCCACCGGTCTGGGACAAGGCGTCTCCAGACATGCTCGAAGTGCTGTAGACGTCCCCCCCACCCTGACAGGCGAGGGCGCCCCTTCATGCTTGGGGGGGGTCTTGGGGAGGGGGGCTTTGGGCTTGGGCCCCCAGGAGGAACCAGGACGACGTCCTGTGTTCTTGTTCCAGGACTCTGCGCGAGACCCAGCGAAAGACACCCCTCTACCCTGCTTGGCCCCACGGTAGGGGGTCGAATGGGAGCTTGGGCCACGAAAGGGCCGAATCTGACGCTTGCGCTGGGGCAACTTGCCACCCTTGGCAAAGATATCTAACCTTTCTTCAAACAGGCGCAGCCCTTTAAATGGAAGCTCCGTAAGGGCCTTCTTGGCGAGGTTGTCAGCAGCCCACTGGCGTAACCAGATCGCACGGCGTATGGCTACCACCAGAGCAGAGGATCTAGCACTCAGTTTAATAGCATCGTCCAATGCAGATAGGATATAATTCACAAAGGTCTCACAGGTGGCCAGAGCGTTGGCGGCCTCAGAGGGCAAGTCATCCGCCCCTTCCAGGGCAGTCTTAACCACCGTCCTGAGCGCCACCGCCGTGATGGCTAAGGCGCAAACCGGGCGGAGCGACGCTCCCCCAAATGCAAAGGCATGACATGCCAATTGATCAACTCGCCGATCCTCTAAATCCCGCAGCGTAGTAGTGTCAGGGGAGTGCATAATAGAGGTGTTGGACAGACTCAGAATTGGGGCATCGACCTTGGGCGGCGATGTCCAACACTTAACCAGATCGGCCGGAAATGGATACTTCTTATCCACAGCTTTAGGAATCCCCTGGAGTTTTCTGGGATGTTCCCATTCTTTCAGCACTAGGCTATTAAAATGAGTTTGTTCCGGAAACTCCAACCGCACCCAAGCGGTATGAAACAGATCACCCCTTTGCCGAGGAGCCGCGGGAGGGGGAGAGAGGGATAACACATCATAAATCTGGGACAGCAGTCTATCAATGTCGTCCTGGGACCAGTGATCAGAACCAGACTCCTCCTGACCCCTGGACCCTTCACCATAGGACCCCGAGTCAGAGAGCAGTTCCCCTTCCTCTGAAGGGGAATGTGCATAGGAAAGTAGTAAATCATCAGATTCTACAGGAAGAATAGTAGATTCAGGATTTAAATGACGCCTCTTGGCAGTAGCCTTGCGCGCCAAGGAGCCAGCGATAAAGTTTTCCACACTAGCCAGTCTAGAGGCCAAATCAGCGTGAGAATCCCCACTAGTATTGGGGGTTAGGCTCAAGTTTGGGGGAGTAGCGGAAGTAAGGCGAGGTGCGGGCCCAGCATCGGAAGAAGTGGGGAGACGGCTAGCGCCTGCTGGGCGCGAGGGACGCAGACCCGTGCATTGTCACCGCTGCTATTTAAGACCCCACAAGCTACACACAGACAGGCTTGTCCCAAAGGAACCCCGTTCACAATATCCTGGGAAGCCTCCATATGGTGATTATTAAGTTCAATATGCCAGTAGGGATTGACGCTATAAGCAACCCTGGATGCCCCAATAACCCGCTGGGAAGTGGGAGTAATTTTTTAAAATGGTCTGGACCGGGCGCTACGTCGGGCCGGGAGAAGCCACCGAAGAACACTGTCTGAAAGACACAAGGGGAACAGGGATGTCAGAGCCGAGCGCGAAGAAGCAAGCTAGGGAAAAGAGGCACTTACAGGTCTGCGAGGGGAGGACCGTCTTCACCACGCACATGCGAGAAGGAAATGGCGCCCAGCGAACCTCGAAGGGCGGGCAAGAGCGGGCGATGACTTGGAACGCGCCAGACCGAGCCACGCCCCCCCCCCCCCCCCGGAGAGCGCGAAGCAGTAAACAGTGAAAACAGTAACAGAGAAAACAGTAGTTATGTCAGAATCACTTCAGAGAAAACGTCTTGACAGAGTGAATACAGGGATAAAAAATACCGTAGCTTCCCCGAACAGGGCTGCCGTATGCGCCATAGAGAATAAAAGCGCTGCGGTTAGTTAAAAACTTCTGACACCCGGTAACGTGTAAAAAGCTATAAGACTCTAGTGTAATTAGGGCAAGGATAGGCCATCGGACGTGGGGGGCACTTGTGCGGGAGGGGCATCCAACTGAAGGCTCACCATTTGCCTTAACCGCCTACCCTATGGTGGGGGATTGCGGTGGAGACTAGCTCCGTAAGCACACTAGGTGCTGCCTACCTTCACCCGACCAACGCAGCCCAGGCTGGGAGGCATTAATTCACAATGAGGACGGGTGGAAATAGTCCCGCAGGGCCTCGGGCTGTCAAGCCCGGCTCGCCTGCGAGAGCGTGATACTTCATGTCTTCGCAGTTCCAGCACTGCAGAGAAATATGGAGATTTGCGGGAGGTACCTCGGTATATGAAGGGCCGGGAGGAGCTTGTTTTCTACATGTCTGCAGCGCACGGCGCTGGAGGCGGAGGATTACCCCCATGTTATTACTATCTCTGGAGCAGGACGTGCTGTATGCTTAGAATAGCACCTATAAATATAGTGGGTGCATTGGTCTGGTTTCATACATGGCGACCTACAGGTTGTAAACTAGAAATTTGGCACCTGGGGTATGGATACTGGACCCTGTGGCACCCCAAATCTGAGGTCCGATTCATTTAATACTCATTTTAATAAATTTGCAAATGCATGCTCATTTTTAAGAAACAAAATGGTAAAAAAAGACAAAACATACCTTTCACCCAAAGCAAAATTATCAGGTTTAATATCACCATGAATAATGCCAATGTTATGGAGTTGTTCCACCATGTACAGAATGTTGATTGCAAAATACATGACTAATGGGGTGGGCATCACCTTCTCGGATAGCTTTTTGTAGAGATTAATGGCATTCTAGAAAATTAGAGAAAAAAAAGGAAAGTTACAAAAAGCAGTCAAAACTGACTGGTGGTCTGCTGGCCAGACTTGCATGCACATGGGGCATCAGACCAGACCCTATATGAGAAGAAGGTAGCTCTGCCCAGTCTGGACTTACCTTTATGGTCTGCATGATGTAGCATCCCAGAATGCAGTGTCCCAGAGCAAGTGGACCACCTGTCATTTTTGTCTAGAGTTCCGTTTTAAAGCCTGCTATGTACAACAGGCCCCCTTAAAACTAGGTTTTTTACATACCAGATTGCCAAATAATTCATTTTTATATAAGTATTCATCTTCCTGCCCAGGACCTTACAGATGACTATACTCACCTATAGTCTCGCACAGCCGTTTAACCAGATACCAGTAGTTTAAAAACTTGCCAGCATTGGCTAACTCATTCTGGCAGCATGGAGCAGAGTTGATAACCCCTTTAATCAATCCCAGTGACTGTTCGCACCAGCTCCATTCACTACAATGGAGAGGTGTGCCAGCCCTTGACACACCCCCTTTATTGAAATGGAGCAGGTGTGGACAGTTTCTGTGTGTAATAGGAGGAGGCAGCCGGGAGACTAAAGGCTGCAGTCGTGAGCAGGGATAATGCTGTCTGGATCTCCAGCAGAGCAAAGTATCAAACTCCTGGGCATAGGGCTGATCAGCTGCGCGCAGGACTAAATGAGAGATGTATTTTTGAAAACAAAAAAAAAAAAAAAAAAAAAAAACACAAACATGAACCTCACATACCTGCTAGCCCACAGTCAGTCCCTGAGCTGGTCCAATTGAAGTTCTCTCAGCCCTGAAAGCCAAGAGCTGATCCAGGCTGACAGGCATATGAGAATTTTTTGGTGGCTGGACATGGACTTTAAGTTGAATGCTTTTCAAATTTCCTAACATGCGAAAAAAACCTTCATCTAAAGCTTATGCTAACCTTTCAGGAATTCCCAACAAACCCCACACGGTTATCTTCATTTCACTCCACAAACGTAAGCATGACAAAAGGTTGTTACGTTTTCCTATTACTGAATTGCTAAATCTAAAATGGGGAAGGGTGTTATGTGGAGCTTCATCTCACCAGAAGAGATCCATAGCCATAGAGATCTCCAACCAATACACTTCCAGTATGGAAGACATGAGCCTCGTGGAAGCTAATGAAGAGGTGCTTCAGCTCAGGACTTATTCTTTTTGAAATCTGTGTGCCAATGTAAAACTCCCAAGGCTTAGCAGGCTTCTGAACCTGTAGAAAGAAAAACCTGTTAAAAATGTTGAAGAATGAGGAAATTCTAACACTCAATATAATATAATGTTCATTACCTTTAGAATGACCTTAGAATTCTTCTGGGCATTAATATTCAATTTAGAAGCTTGGTAAACATGTGCAAAAGCTCCCTCTCCAAGCAGATGGTCAACAGAAAATGATAGGGACCCTACAATTAAATCAAACTTTTCAGCAAATCTTTCTGGTAAAATGGGGAAAAATACTGAAATGCTGTATAGCCTTACCCAGCATGGTCACTGTTTTGGCTTTAAACTGCTGAAGATTTCTTGAGTGTTGATAGTAATTGGTCAGTGAACTAAGTGGTGTTGACAGCTCAGATAATAGGCGAGCAATTAAGGCATCATCCCAGGGGTTTTTAATTATGACTTGTGCTGGAAGGAAAATCCACTATTTTATATAATATTTTATATAATATATATCATATTTTTCACCATATAAGACACAGGATTTGGAGGAGAAAAATTAGAAACATATTAACACCAAATGGTGTACTAAAATACCCCCCTCCCAATCACCCTATTATAGACAATATGCAGAATTGCCCCAATCACACCATTACGTGTTCTCCAAATGCAGGCAGTGTGCAGCACAAAAAAAAAAAAAAAAATTCCCCAGCACCCATGGACATAAACACACAGATATACATTACCAGCTTTTGCAAGCTCCCGGGGGAGGAGTCGTCACAGGCCACACCCCACCCAGTTGCATGAACGGGTCTCTGAGAACTTGGGGCAGCGGCAGGGCCAGGACAACAGTTGAGGGGGAGGCGGCAAGCAGAAGCCGGTAATGTGTGTTTATATTGGTGGGAGACAGCTGCTGAGGCATGAGTAGTGGGAATGTAATGTCCCCCCCCCCCTTTTGGGGAAAAATAAGTGCATCTTATAGGGCGAAAAATACTGTATATCACATGCTGACACCCCACCCCTTTTTGGGGAAAAATAAGTGCATCTTATAGGGTGAAAAAATAAAATTCTGTGTTTACTCACCCTGTAGAATTGGTATTATAAGTATGCAGCACGTCCTGCTCCAGAGAATGATCCATAACAGATGGGATTACCTCCGCCAGAGGGCGCTTGACTGCAGAGATGGCAAAAAGAGGCCCCTCCCGGTCCCATATATACCCGGGACCTCCCAAAAATTCCCCAGTATTAAAAAGCAGTAAGGAGAACCAGGAGAAGCCAATGATAATTAACAACGTTAACAAGGATAACAATCACCATACAGAGGATCCAAGATAATGCAAACAGGGTGGGGTGGAGCAGGATGTGCTGCATACTTGTAATACCAATTCTACAGGGTGAGTAAACACAGAATTGTATTATTCTAAGTACGCAGCATGTCCTGCTCCAGAGAATGATTCATAACAGATGGGACAGCCAATAGCAGTGTCCGTAAATAGGGTGGGATCCCCAAAAGCAACAACGCGCAGTTCAAACCACTGCTGCCTGCAGAACTTTGCGGCCAAAAACAGCATCAGCTGAGGCCCGAACATCAACCTTGTAAAACTTGGAAAAGGTATGAACAGAAGACCAAGTAGCAGCCTTGCAAACTTGTTCAACAGAAGCCTGGTGCTGGAAAGCCCAAGAGGCCCCAACAGCACGTGTAGAATGAGCAGTAACACGGAAAGGAGGATCCTTTCCCCTAGCAGAATAGGCCCTAAAAATAACCTGACGAATCCAATAGTAGACTTAGCAGGAGCCAGACCCTTCTTGGGACCCGAAGGAACCGCAAACAAGGCATCAGTCTTTCTAAAAGGAGCAGTAGCCACCAAGTAGAACTTCAAATTCCTGACCACATCCAGGGAATGTAAGGCCCTCTCCCTGGAATTACCAGGATTAGGGCACAAGAAAGGAAGCACAATGTCCTGATTGAGATGGAAGGCAGAGACAACCTTAGGCAAGAAATCAGGTTTAAAGCGGAAAACCACCTTGTCCTGGTGTCTCTCAAAGTAGGGGGCCTGAAAAGAAAGGGCCGCCAACTCCGAAACATACCCGACCGAGGTGATGGCCACCAAAAAGGCAACTTTAAGAGTAAGAATAGACAAAGCAGCCTCATGCACAGGCTCAAATGGAGGGCCCTGAAGGACAGACAAAACCAAATTCAAGTCGCAAACTGGCAACAGAGGTTTGCGAGGGGGACGGACATGAGCAACCCCCTGGAAGAAAGTCCTGACCAGAGGATGTTGAGCGAAAGATCTCTGGAAGAAAACAGCCAAGGCAGAAACATGACCCTTGAGCGTGCTGAGCTGAAGTCCCGGATCCAGATCATGCTGAAGGAACTCCAGAATCCTAGGAATGGAAAACACCCGACAGGGAAGAACCCTAGACTCACACCAGTCAATGTAGGTACGCCAGATCCTATAGTAGATGGTAGAAGAGGACTTTTTCCTAGCCCTGATCAGAGTATTAACCACATTAAGCCCCATCATCCCTTAAGATGGAGGTTTCAGCAGCCAGGCCGTCAAAGCCAGCGTTTGTAAACTGGGATGGCATAGCGGCCCTTGAGTGAGAAGGTCCGGCACCAGGGGCAGAGGGTACTGATCTACTGCCAGTTGAACGATATCTGCGAACCCCACCTGTCTTGGCCAACGGGGGGCCACCAGGATTGCTGGTACCCTTTCCTGAGCCAGCTTGCGCAGAACCCTGCCAGGCAGGGGGAATGGAGGAAAAAAGATACAGGAGACGGAACCCCTGCCAGGATAGAGTCAGAGCATCCACCGCAAGGGTCAGGGGATCCTGGGACAGAGAGACAAAGACTGAGCTTGTGATTGTGGCGGGACGCAGATCCACTTCCGGTACCCCCCAACGGTGACAAAAGCATAGGAAGACCTCGCTGCTGAGAGACTATTCCCCCAGGCGAGAAGTCCGCCCTGCTCAGAAAATCAGCCTCCAGATTCTCCACCCCTGGAATGTACACTGCTGAGATGCAAGGGACATTGTCCTCCGCCCAGGACAGAATCATGGACACCTCCTTGAAAGCACTCTTGCTCCGAGTCCCTCCCTGATGATTGATGTAGGCAACCGCCGTCTGGTTGCCTGAACGAACTTGGGCCGGCCGACCCCGAAGGTGAAGAGTCAATTGGGCCAGAACAAACTGAACCGCCCTCAGTTATAGGATGTTGATAGGAGCATGGGCCTCACAGCCCCTGGAATTGTAGGGATTTCAAGAAGCCCCCCCAACCTGACAGACTGGCATCCGTGGTGACTGTCCCCCAACAGGGGGCCAGGAAGGATCATCCCCCCAACAGGTTCTTCGAGTCCAGCCACCACAAGAGGGACCGCCCAGCCAGAGGGGACAGAACAAAGGCCCGATCCAGCGACAGGGGCCTCTTGTCCCAGACCGACAATAGATGGAGCGGAAGAGGTCTCATGTGGAACTGTGCATAGGGAACCGCCTCGAAGCAGGACACCATCTGTCCCACCAGCTGCATCCCCTGCCGGATGGAAGGGTGAGGGCAGGACAGAAGGGAATGAACTTGAGCTTGCAGAGAGTCCACCTTCTGCTGAGGAAGAAAAGTCCTGGCCTGAACAGTATCCAGATTCATGCCCAGGAAGGAAGACACCGGAGACAGGGAAGATTTGGGGTGAATGATCACCCAGCCGAATGATTTCAGAACCGTCACCACCCGCTGGGTATCCAATACCGCCTGCTGGAAAGATTGAGGAGTGATGAGAAGGTCGTCCAGATTGGGAAGAATGCGAATGCCCCGAGCCCTGTAGAGAGCCATGACACCCGCCAGCACCTTGGTGAAGACCCTGGTGGCCGAAGTGAGACCGAAGTGCAGTGCCACAAATTGGTAGTGCTGGTCCGCCAGTGCGAACCTGAGGAATCTCTGATGCCCTGGGAAGACTGGAACATGAAGGTAAGCATCTTTGATGTCTATGGAGGTCATGAAGTCTCCCGGGCGCAATGAACTGATCGCGGGGCGCAGGGTCTCCATGCGAAAGTGCCTGGTCCTGAGGAACTTGTTGAGCAGCTTTAAAGTGGACCAACACCCAGGAGTTTCACTACCCTGGGTGTTGGTCCACTTCAGCGGGGCATCCGAGATTAGGATGCCCCGCTGTGTGAAACCCCCCCGAAAGCCCCCAAAAACGTACCGTTTCGGCGACGGACAAGCCGCCGCCGCCTCCCGCGCGTCCATCTTACAGGGCGCGCCTGCCATTCACAAGTGGGGGCACTGCTAGAGGGGCGCGGGAGGCGGCGGCTGATCCGTCGCCGATAAGGTAAGGTTTTTTGGGGGCTTTTGGGGGGGGTTTCACCCCGCGGGACATCCCGATCTCGGATGCCCCGTGGTGAGGGAGGTGATCGAATAGATTCCCGGGCCGATCACCCCTGGGTGTTGGTCCACTTTAAGTCCAGGATGGGTCTGACGGAACCATCCCTTTTGGGTACGGTGAACAGATTGGAATAAAAACCCCGACCTCTTTCCACAGGAGGGACCTGACAGATGACCCCCAAGTCCAGGAGATTTTGCACAGCCAGAAACAGCCCATGAGCTGCCAAGGGGTCTAGAGGAATCAGAGAATCTGAGGAATCTTGGAGGCGGCCAGGCAGCGAACTCTAGCTTGTAGCCGGAGGACACAACCTCCAGAATCCACCTGTCTGAGACCTGTTGTCCCCAGACACGAGCGAAGAGCCGCAGCTGTCCCCCCACCCGAATGGGTGAGGGCGCCCCTTCATGGCTGAGGCTTGGCAACAGATTTGGGCTTGGACCCCCAGGAAGATCCGGAGCGGGCACGACCTCTGCCCCTGCCCCAGAAGTCTCCCCTAGAACCTGCAAAGGAAACCCCTCTCCCAGACCTGGATCTACGGTAGGAGGGAGCAAAGGCGCCCGAACCCAGAAAGGGCCGCAGCTGCTTCTTACGTTGAGGCAACTTACCCCTCCTGGCAAACAGGTCCAATCGATCACCAAATAGGCGCAGACCCTTAAAGGGGAGCCCCATGAGGGCCTTCTTAGCAGCGTTATCAGCTGCCACTGGCGCAGCCAAACAGAGTGGCGTATAGCAAACACCAAGGCAGAGGTTCTACTACACATCCTAATGGTGTCATCTAAGGCAGAAAGGACATATGCAATGAACTCTGTGACAAGGCCCTGAATTCGGCACTAGAAGTATCATCAGGGGCGCCTTCTAACAGACCCTTGAGGAGAGTCCTAACAGCAACAGCAGTAATAGCAGAAGCACAGACAGGGCCCAAGGCAGACCCCCACACAGGCAAAGGCATGGGAAGCCAGCTGGTCAATGCGCCGGTCCTCACTATTCTTGAGGGTAGTGGAATCAGGGGAATGGACCACAGATGTGTTGGACAGCCCCAATACTGGTGCATCCACTTCTTGGGGGGTTGACCAACATTTACCACATCAGTGGGAAAAGGGTACCTTTTATCCCAGCCCTTAGGGATTCCGGGAAGCCGGCCGGAGCGCTCCCATTCTTTGAGAACAAGATTATTGAAATGGGCCTGTTCAGTACTGCTAAACCACGTTTGGAATTTCCAGAACAGTTCCCCCTGTTGCTTGGGAGCCGCAGCAGGGAGGGAGATAGAAAGCACATCAAAAATCTGAGTTAACAGTCTATTGGTGTCATCAGCATCCCAATGATCAGAGCCATAGTCAGCACCACTGAAATGCTGATCATCAGATAACTCTGAATCTGAGAATAATTCCCCCCTCCTCAAGTGGGGTATAGCCAGACAAATCAAGGAAATTTACAGTCTCCATAGGAAAGGCAGACGCACCCGGCGCCACATGCCACCTTTTAGCCGGGACCTTACGGGCCGCAGAGCTAGCAATCAACCTCTCAATGTTAGCCAACCTGGAAGACACGTCAGGCTGAGACTCCACACTAGAATTTAGCTCACTGGGAGTCATAATCAAGCGAGGGGGAGTGGGTGAGGACATACTGGGCGCAGGCCTAGTCACAGATGGCCCAGAATGCAGCGCAAGTGCCTGCTGGGCGCAGGGTACACAGACCCGCAACATCTTCGCTCACAGGGGATGCCCCACACACCACACACAGCTGGGCTTGTACCAAGGGGACCCCGAGCACAATATCCTGTGAAGCCTCCATATGGCGATTAAAGTGGCACAAGTGGCCAATAGGAATTACGCCGTACAAGCAACCCGGGATGCCCCAAATGTCCGCCAGGGAAAAGGGAGGATTAAACAGTGTAGGCCTCTAATAAAGTTAATATAACTAATAGAGGGGACAGGACCGGGAGAAACCTCTTAAAACAGTTATCCCGCCTGAAAAACATAACAATGACATCCCATAAGCACACCGAAATGACAATTGAATAAAAGCCAAGCCTGCAGGGGCACTCATGGACCGCGGTGGGGAGCCAGCAATCACACCAGGAGACGACCAAAATGGCGCTGGAGGAACCTCAAGGGGCGGGAGGCAGGATACGACGCAGGGACGCAACAGCCAATGGACGCACAGATATTGTTGATGATGATGCCGCCGCTGACGCCACAAGGCGCGCGTGTCAGCGGCAGGCAAAATAAAAAATGACCAATTGACCAAAGTGAAGACAGAGTGCGGAGCTCTGAAAATTGAAGTGCAATCACACACACACTTGGCAATAAAAGCACATACCCGCCCCCCCCCCCCCCCCGAACGGGACAACTAGAGAGGGGGGAGAGTGGATGTCAATTAAGAGACTTACCAGTGACCAGGGCAGGGCAAGAGCAGACGGGGCATCCCAAATCAGGTTCACCATAACCTGCACCGCCTACCCTTTGGTGGGGGATTGCGGTCGGAGCCAGGCTCCTTAAAAGAGCACCTGTGATAGGTGCTGCCTACCATCACCCGACCAGCGCAGCCAAAGCTGGGAGGCATAAGTAATAAGTGGAAATGAACGGGTGGAAATAGTCCTACAGGGCCGCGGGCTGTTAAGCCCAACTCATCTGCGATAAGAGAAGCCATCTTCTTGACCTTCGCAGCCGACTGCTGAGAAGAAACTGGGGAATTTGTGGGAGGTCACGGGTATATATGGGACCGGGAGGGGCCTCTTTTTGCCATCTCTGCAGTCAAGCGCCCTCTGGCGGAGGTAATCCCATCTGTTATGAATCATTCTCTGGAGCAGGACGTGCTGCATACTTAGAATAAACCGTATATCACACACCAGTTTTAGCATTAAAAAATTAAAATAAAAATACAATTCTGTGAAATACCTGTAGAATTGGTATTATACGCATACAGCACGCCCTGCTCCATCTATAATCCTCTGCCAGAGGGCGCTGTTCACTGCAGACATGCAAAACAGGCTCCTCCCGGCCCTTCATATACCCAGGGACCTCCCACAAATCCCCAGTATTGAAAAGCAGTGAGAAAAGAAGCCAGGAGAAACCAACCACCAACTGGTAACAAAAGTAATAATCACCATACAGGGGATCCAGAAAAATGTAAAACCAGGGTGGGGTGGAGCAGGACGTGCTGTATGCGTATAATACCAATTCTACGGGTGAGTATTTCACAGAATTGTATTATTCTAAGCATACAGCACGTCCTGCTCCATCTATAATACTTACACATGGGACATCCAGTAGCAGTGTCCATAAAGTAAGGTGGAATCCCCAAAAAAACAAGGCACAGCAGACAGTAAAGACGCTGTCACCTGCAAAACTTTGCAACCAGGTACGACATGAGCAGAGGCTCTAACGTCAATCTCATAACAAAACCTTTGAAAGGTATGAACAGAGACAAGCAACAGTCTAGTAACTTATTCAACAGAAAAACCTGGTGCTGAAGGGCCAAAGGTATCCAAACACCGATATAACAGAATAAAATGAGAAAGGGAGATTCTTCCCCCTTAAAAGGAATAAGCCAGTGTAACGGCCCAACCAGCCCACGGGTAACAGAAGCCTCGTGGAACCTTAGAACTCTCCCCAAGGGGAATGAGAACTGGTCTCTCGTCAGACAGGCGGGAATACTGACCCCTTCATTAGCAAGAAGCCGAAACCTTTACTCAGGACCAGGAAGGCATCCAAGTAAGATCAATCCAAAGGGAGCAGTGGCCCTGGAAGCAAGCGATCTCAGGCGCATACATAAGGAGGCGCCCGCAGACCCCAAGGGCATCAGTCCCCCTAAGGGACAAGAACCACCAGGAAAAATTGTAACACCTGTTGAGGGAATGTAGACCCTTTACTTCAGCATTATTAAGAATAAGTCCATAGTTAAAAGGACTTAAACAATGATCATAAAACACCACTTGGACAAAGGGGTCCGGCGTAAGACGGAATACCACCATGTCATGGTATATTATATATATATATTATATATATATTATATATATATATATTATATATATATATATAATATATATATATATAATATATATATATATAATATATATATATATATATATATATATATATATATATATATATATATATATATATATATATATATATATATATATATATATATATATATATATATATATATATATATATATATATATATATATATATATATATATATATATATATATATATATATATATATATATATATATATATATATATATATATATATATATATATATATATATATCTAAGGCTAAGTAATCAGATCCACCTTCTCAGGTACACGTCTGACTGAAGCAGGAGCCCCCAGAGAAGCGACTTGGACTACAAAACAGCTCAGACAGCATCCAGCATAAGTCCCAAGGGAACAATCCGCAGGGCAAACAGAATGAAAATGGATCCCAACAGGAACCACAGAACTACTTGGGAGATGCCCTTGAGCAAACCCCAAGAGAGCTCCTCACAAGGAAGACTGAACTAGACTTCTGCAGGGAGACAGACAGAACAGAACCTGAACTTTCAGAGTACCGAGATGGGGAGCCAACCCCAACCTATGCTGTAACGACTCTAGAACCCTGAGAACCGAGAACGTCTAACAGGGAAGAGACCAAGAATCATGCCAATCAATATGGGTACACAAAAACCCACAATAGATGAAGGAAGAGGAAGCCAAGGAAGCTTGCTCCTAGCCCCCCATATACCAGGTCACCCAGAAGATAAGCCCGTCTCCAAGGGGTGAATGAATCAGCTGTCAAGCCCCAGACTAGAGTCTGTAGATTGGGACGACAAAGAAGGGGCCTGACAAGGGCAGAACCGCACTCCTGTGAGAGCGAACAGGTCAGCTGACCTTAGCAGAAGCATCTGCGAACCACAGTTCACTAGGTCACCCGGGGGTCAACAAACTCACAGGTCTCTTAATCGGCACAACCGTGCGCAGAACCGCCACATAGTAGGGTGAATGAAGAGAAGGCATATAAGATAGAAAATCCATGCATTTTTTTTTTTTTTTTTACTAAACCCCCATGACCAGAGTCAGAATATTCTGAGACAGTAAACACAAGGGCGGAGCCCCTGTGGTATAAGAGAGACCCAACAGAGCCACCCTAGTTGGCTCTCAGAGTGACACCAAGATAGCAAAACCTGCCACTGAGAAACATCCATTGGAGCAAATACCGTTGAGGAGCAGGGGGCGTAGACCCCCGCCCAGATCAGGATAAGGAACCCTCCAGAGGGATCATCCTGCTTCAAGCTCCAGACCAGTAATAAAAACAGGCCATTGTCTTCCAACAGGCCAAGATTCCCCAAATAGACAGGTCCTAAAATAGGAGAAGTCCAGCCATATAGAGTATTTTTTTTGTTTTTGTTTTAACAAACCAATAGGTAAGATGGACCCTCTAAGGGACCCTACCCAGGAGCCACAGGGTTTTTTTTTGGAAGAAATTCCCCCCCCCCCCCCCCCCCCCCCGCCAACCTGCGAGACTAGGTACCCAAGGCGACCATTCACAGGAAGATGCAAGCAAGGAAGGGGGTGCCCCCTGACAGGATCCTTGGATATAATCAGCTCAAGAGGAACCACCGTACCAAGGTGAAATGAGCACAGACCTAGTTCCAGGGGTGCTGGAACCCCAAGTAGGATCAGTAACCTACTATGCAAAAGAGCCCAAGGGCTCTGTATATAAGGGACATCATCTGATACGCCACCAACGGGCCCACCAGCTGCAATCCTGCCTGGTGAAAGTAAGATGTCAGTAAAGGGGGGACAGAGCCCCCGTGACCAGGAGTCCACTTGAGCCAAGGGAGAAGGCTCAAGCCTGAACCGAATCCAAGGAATGGAGATAGCGGATAAAGGACCATGAGGGATTGAGGTGACTGAGCACCCATCCAGTAACTCCCAGGGGACGCCGCCTGCCAACTAATCCACTTGGCCTGACGTAGAGATTGGGGAGTAAGGACAGATGACCCGGTAGGTCCTAGTGCGGACGCCCCCCAGGCATGTCCGAGACATCACCCCCCTTTGCGCTGTGGCGAGCAGCTTGGGAGCGAAAGAGGCCAAAAACCAAGCCTCCATCCGCAGGGTTGGTCCTGCAACACCGACTAGTAACGGCCTTGGTGTCCAGCAGAGACAGGGGGAGCTAATAAGATCTAGAACTGCACGGGAGGCCGGAGGCCCCCCTTGCACAGGGCGCCTGTGTCCCAAGACAGAGATGTCATATAGAGACTACCTGTGAGAGTAGAATTGCCAGGCCTACCATAGGCCAGCATGGTCCAGACTGCCTCATACTGTTGAGGAAAGGAGGAAGGTCAATATAGAGGCCATAGCCCCATTCTGTTAAGGGCAACCTGTAAGTAAGCCCAAACTCCGTAGGCCTAGCACGGCCTGCACCAAATCCTGAGGGGAAAACAGGGCGAGGGCGTCCCTTCATGCTAGGGAGGTCTTGGCAGATTTGGCGTTGCCTGCCCACCCATGGTGGAAATCCACACCGAACAGTTGGAAGCACACCTCAGGCTCGCGTTTGACACCAACGTAGGGAGGTGGAGGGGTGGCCCTGCCCCGAGGAGGCCGGGACGGCCTTCTGCGTAGGGGTGCCTTACCCTTTTTTCCAAAAAGGTCCAAACGGGCCCCAAATAGTCACGGTCCTCTGAAGGGAAGGCCAGTGAGCGCCTTTTTCGTAGCACCGTCAGCACCACACTGTCGCAGCCAGACCAGGCGGCGAATAGCTACCACAAGGGCAGAGGTTCTAGCACACATCTTAATGGTGTCATCCAGCGCTGAGAGGATGAACCTCACAAACACATCACAGTCTGAGAGCGCATTAAATACCCTCCAGGGGAGGTCCTCAGGCAGGTGGTCAAGTACTTTTCTAACGAGAGTCCTGGCGGCCACCGCCATGATGGCCGCGGCACAGAACGGGCGCAGAGCCGTCACTGCACACGAAAAGGCGTGGGAAGCCAGTTTGTCAATGCGCCGGTCCTCAGCATCCCGAAGGGTACGGTAATAAGGAGCCGTCATGAAGGGGGGGTTAGTAACCCCTATAAATCGGTGCATCCACCACAAGAGGTGCTGACCAAAAGTTAACCACATCAGGAGGGAAAGGGTACTTCCAATCCCAGACCCCTGGGACCCCTTTAAGTTTACAAGGCGATTCCCATTCTTGGGATATAAGATTCTGGAAATGATCCTGTTCCAGGAACTCCAAGCGCAGCGGCGCTGTATGGAAACTCTCCTTCTTAGGCTTGGGAGCCTCTCCAGGAGGGGAGATTGACAAAACCTCAAAGATCTTAAGTTCATCTGTGTCACACAGGTCCCAAGAACCGGGCCCAGAATCATCAAGGCTCCCAGGCATCTCATCCGAGGAGCCCGAATCTGAGAATAGCTCACCTTCCTCAGAAGGATCAAGGTCCTGCATATCAGCAGAGTCATCGGTATCGTTAGGAACCGGAGAGCCAGGAGGCGTCAGGGTCAGCTGCTTTCCAGGGCCCATACGCTCCGCCAAACCAGACAGCACCTGCTCCGCCGTAGGCAGCCCGCGCGGCACGGCTTGCTGGTCATCCCCGCTCGAGCGAGACTCATCCGGAGTGAGATTTAGGTCCGGGGAGACGGGTGTATTGAAGGGAGATGCAGCCACTGGCAAACCTGATTGCAGGGTCAGTGCCTGTTCAGCACACGGTCCGCAGACCCGTCCTCTGTCAGCATCAGCATGGGGCTGACCCCACACTGCACACAGCCGGTCATGTCCCCGAGGGACCCCGGGTACATAATTCTGAGATGCCTCCATATGGTGATTATCTGAGCAGTATGCCTGCAGGGATTTACGCAATAGGCAACCCTGGATGCCCCAAGACCCGCTAGGAAGTGGGAGAATTTGTTATGTGGACCCGCTATGTTAGGCCGGGGGAAGCCACCGAAGTCCTGGCGTCTGAAAGACATAATGGGATAAGGGGGGGGTGGGGGGTCAGTGCCATGCGCAGCCGAATAAAACACATAGAAACAGATACCGCCCCAGAGGCACTTACATGACCAAGGGAGGAGGCGGATCGCACCACGTGCGTGTGCGAAGATTGTCAAAATGGCGCCAAGCGAACCTCGAGGGGCGGGCCTGATCTGGCTGTGACGCGGAGCGCGTCATGCCGAGTCCCCGCCTCCCCCAAAGAGCGTGAAGCTCTAACCAACGAAAAGTGACAAACAGTAGTTGATAGTACGCACATACATAATGTTGCTGTCACGCTAGAAAATTATGCTGCCGTCTGGGCAGTACTCATGTAATGAAAGGACAAACAGGCTCGCAACCATAAACTTATGTGGAGCAAGGAGCGCGACACTGACACCCGAGTACAATGAAAGATCAAAGGCCTTAAACGTGTTACATTACACTAGGACTGCCGCACATAACCCCCCCCCCTTTCTTTTCCCCCGAGCTACGGGAGGAAGCGAGGGAGAAGCGGACCTGCGTCCAGGGATTAACTCTGTGAGGGGCATGGGCAACAATGCGGGAGGGGCATCCACTAGAGGCTCACCATCAGCCTAACCGCCTACCCTATGGTGGGGGATTGCGGTGGAGCATGGCTCCGTTAAGCACACAAGGTGCTGCCTACCTTCACCCGACCAACGCAGCCCAGGCTGGGAGGCATATTCTTCATAAAGAGAACGGGTGGAAATAGTCCCACAGGGCCACGGGCTGTAAAGCCCCGCTCGTCTGCGAGAGCGTGATACTTCATGTCTTCGCAGTTCAGCACTGCAGAGAAATCTGGGGATTTATGGGAGGTCCCTGGGTATATGAGGGGCCAGGAGGAGCCTGTTTTGCATGTCTGCATTGAACAGCGCCCTCTGGCGGAGGATTATAGATTGAGCAGGACGTGCTGTATGCTTAGAATAAAAAAAAAAAAAAAAGATACTTACTCTTTGTCCTGCGGAGCTGGTCGCTGCCAGCCTGGCAATCAGTAATTCACCTGATGGCTGGAACGGAGCCCCCGCTGCATTCCTCGGCCTCAAACATCATTCACCAGCACTTCCATGCCAGACTGCCATAATTCACAGGTGTGTTGCTAGGCCCCCCTCTATTCACTACAAAGGAAGGGGTGTGTCAGGCCTAAGCCCACTACCTTCATTGCAATAAATGGTAAGAGTGGGGAAGCACTGTGTGATTGATGCAGAGTTGTGATCCTGACCCACCATCAAACACATCTACAAGGTCAGGCTCTGTGGTGTGAGCGCAGTACTGATCAGCGGCAAGGGACACAAGTCCTTTTGTTTGTTTTAATTAGCTGCCTGCTGAACAGAAATGCTGAACAGAACCATCCACTTCCCACGGTCATAAAGCTGCTGTGCAGTTGAAAACTGGCTTGATCAACCTTGGAGTTTGCCATGCATTCACTACTCCCCCCAGCTTCAGCATTTCCTCTCTATCTGCAACTCCACATGACTACCAGAGGCCAAAATCGGTTGCCTAAGGCAACCTTGCACAGTGCTTTGCAAGCCTGTCTGGCAAACCTTAGTGGCCACAGGCTGTCTCAGGCATACACAATCCATTTGGACTGAAGGGCCACTTTAACATTCGCAAGGAAATCAAATGCACCATTATGTTGCACTAGTTATGCACTGGTTAAAGTTGCACAGATTAGATTTTTCCAAATGCTAGACCTAATACCTGGAGCGTGAACTTCTGGCTCTTTCTCCTCTAAATTGAATGGTTGCGTCATCACACCCCAGGGATCTTCAATATTTGGAATACCGGCTCCCAATGTATCCGAGAGCTTGCATGCAGCCAGGCGATTCCCCGTGTTTTCAACCTCGTCGTCCTCCATAGTGATCTCAGAACTCTTGGCAGGAAATAAACTGCATGAGGATGGGGAAGGGGCGCTGCCTGCTAGTTTAGATTGTTCTGGGCTTTGCTCCTGAATAGGGCTACCAATAACAGAGATACCATAAGATGGGATACTTCTTACAATTGTTAAATGACAATTGCTTAAAATGCATCAAAATTGTCAAAATCAACACTTCAGTACCTTAGCTTTCTTATTTTCGATGGCTGGGTAGCTTTTTCCTCTGAATCATCCAAACTAGTAAGACAGGACCTGTCTGTACCCACAGTTACTGCATTTTCTAAAGGGTGAAAAACACAAAGTATTAGGAGGTACAAAATATAGCAATTAATGTTCACCAATATTGGCATCAAAGTCTACCTAGATGCTATGGTTTTCTTTATGGGCAATACCTTCCCAGCCAGGTGGCCAAGTCTGCCCATTATTCTCTAATGGCACCTCTTACACCTCTGGCCAGCTTGAACACGAAGTGCAGCACCTGGCGACAGGAATAAGTTTAGGAAGCATCACTATCCTGTGGCACAACTGAACCCATGTCTGTCCATGACTTTCCCTAAGAAGTCTAGCCTCTCTGCCACCTTTCCTCCTGCCAGCCAGTGAAAAAAGGTGGATCATATCAGGCATTTTTTTTAATTTTATTTTTCCCAGAATTGCACCTTCAGGAACAGAATAGAATGGGGTTGTGTCTGGGGAAATGGTAAACTCAGGGACAGGTGTAGATGACCCATAACGCACTATAGAGGCACTAACGGTACGAATATGCCGTCTCAGATTGAGAGGAAAGTGACTGAAGGACTGAACAATTAGCTTTTTTGTACCCAAATCCTGGTGAGCAGCATCCAAGTAAACTGCACGACTGCTAAGCAAAAGTCCTTAAAACTGAGATTTCCTTGTGAGAGGAGGAGGGCCATCGCTTGGTTCAGGATACCTGAATGTCCCTGAAACCAAACACAAACCGGTTCTTATCTGGGAGACTGAGCGTCTGCTCTTAGTGTTGCTCTGATTGACAAATGTCAAAATTGACACATTTTACAACTGTACTTGTACAGAGAAACACATCAAACCTTGATTAAGGACCCGTTTAAAAAATTGGAAAAGTTCAAGGAGTATGAATACTTTTTCAAGGCACAAGTTTGGAATGCAGAACAACCAGAGCTCAAATGTTGCAAAGGGTTAGAAATAATGTAGTGCAAGGCCACGTTCTATTCAGCAGTCAGCAGGTTTTGAAGGAAGCTGAATTTCAAGATACGGAACAGTGTATCCACCCTCAAGGTTTTACGTTAAAAGTGAAGTTGCATGAACAAAAACATAAATCTGACAAAGTTGAGCAAAAATTAATTCCAAGCATTACCAGCCAGACCAAAGTCTAAATAGACTTAAGGCCTACAAAGTTTTCCCAGGGGGCATCCGGATTAAGTATGATCCAGAGAGAAAAATCCCTTCCCCCAAACCTAATCTGCAATCCTCGGAATGGGAGTGTATGCCAACTGTTCAGAATTGGGGAGAACGCTCTGCACTATACACCTGGCAGACCTGGTATCTGCTGGCAGGGGGCACACAGAATGAAGGTTATTATAGAGATGTGGCTTTAAACACGGAGCCACCCTGTTCGGAGATGCATTTTAAGAGTAGAAAATCCAGGAAGCAGGTGCGTATGCCGATTGAAATGTGAAGGTGGGGGGTGCATGCCATCTGCTCGTAGGAATACCAAGAGAAGGATTAAGTACAATCTAGGATCAAGTTTTGGTAGTACTAAAATATCACCTACTGTACTCACTGGGAGAAAAAAAAAAAAACACGTTTACAGACATGATCTTATAACAGTCATCTTAGAATTTCTCAAAAAGATAAATACACCTTTTTCCTCTAGTACATTCCATGGCTGCTCAGGCATCTTGCTGTTGGCAGGTGTAGAAGCGAGTCGAGCTGCTAAAGCAAAGTCTCCTGTGCTGTTTGGACTAGGGGCCAGTGTCTTGTTACATCGCACAGCCCACACGGTACAGTCATCTACTAAAGATTCAGTAGCTTTCACCTCCTCCTAAAAATAGTGCAATTTTACAAAAATCACAAATGGTGAGGGATAAAGGAATGTTATTCTTTTACATAAATGCAAATATAACATTAAAGCAGAAAAAACCATCTCTGCATCTAAAAGACTCCAGGGCCAGCTGCTACCCTGCCCCCAGGGCATCCTATACTGGGATACCCCCCCAGGTCACCAGTAAACTCACTTTTTCCAGAGGGTCCCGCAATGCTGTGATTGCCAGTCGGCGCATCCCCGGATTCACAAAGTTATCCTGCGCCCATCCTAAACGGCTGGGAATGGGAAAATGTGCAGGTCCGAGCAGATAGCGTGGTTGTTGCCAGCCAGCTGACGCATGTTGCTGCGGCACCTTTGAGATTAGCCAATCGTTGACCTCAAAATAGCCGCATGGCGTGGCTTTGACGGTGGAACACCAAAGAAAACCAGGCCACCATCGAGCTGGCAGCATCCCCCAGCTGCTCAGGGGAGGGGGGTGGCTCTTAGAATAAGCAGAAAACCCAGAAATGGCTTTTGCTTCACTTTAATCTATTAAACATAAAATAATAGATTAGGTACCTTCCTTTGAAACTAGTCAAGTCAAAAAAATACCATTTTGTGATTACTCACCTGTAAAATGGGTATTATAAGTATGTCACACACCCCGCTTCAAGACATTCATTACATGTGGGTATACTGACCTGTAGATGGCAATAAAAAAAAGTAAGACCCTCCCGGTCCATAAATACCTGGGACCTCCCACTCATTCCCCAGTATAAAGATAGCAGTAAGAGAAAAGGGACCAGGAAAGCCAATTAAAACTAACAAAGGTTCACCATATAAAGGATCCAGAATACAAAAGGGCAGGATGAAGTGGGGTGTGTGACATATACTTATAATACCCATTTTACAGGTGAGTAATCATAAAATGGTAAAATTCTAAGTATGTCACACACCCCGCTTCAAGACATTCATTACATGTGGGACATCCAATAGCAGTGTCCATAAAGGTCGGGGATCCAAAAAACAAGGCACAAAAAAAAAAAAGAAAAAGTGTGAACCGAGGACGGCTCTCTCTCCAAAGAGCCGCAACCCCACAAAAGGGAAGGGCCGTAAGCGACTTTTTGGACACAAAATCAGCCGCCTACTGGCGTAACCAAACTGACCGCCGGATAGCCACAAGCAAGGTCGAAGCTCTCCCACACATCACCAATGTGTCATCCAAGGCGGACAGCACAAAAGACAAAAATAACTCGCATCGCTTAAGGGTGGCAAACTCCTCACTAGCCGGGTCAAGCCCGGAAGAGGTCAACAGTCCTCTAACCACTGACCTGGCAGCTACCAATAAAAGCGCTGAAGCACAAACCGGCCGCAAGGCCGATCCCACACTGGCAAAACCATGACAAGCCATCTGGTCAATGCGTTTATCCTCACCATCCTTGAGAGTAGTGCACTCCGGAGAATGCAGGATTGACGAGCTGGACAACCCCAAAACAAGAGCATCCACCTCGGGGGGGGGGGTAGGCTTGGGGGACGACCAGTGCTTCACCGCATCCGCCGGAAAGGGATATTTTTTCACCCAAACCGGAGGGACACCCGGAAGCCGAGTCGGCCTCTCCCATTCCGTGAGAATGATACCATCAAAATGCTTTTGATAAGGAAATTCCAAGCGCGGCTTGGTCACCTAAAAAAAACTCCCCCTTCAGTCGAGGAGCCGCCTCGGGGGGAGAAATAGCCAGGACTTCAAACATTTGAGCCAGGACCCTAGCGGTATCCAAGGACTCCCCCTGGCCCTGCTCAGTATCCGCACCCACAAACTGCTGGTCATCGGAGCCCTCAGACAACTCAAACAGCTCCCCTTCCTCAAGCGGGGAACAATCAAACCAATCCAGGGAGTCAAACTCCTCCATATCAAAGGCCTGCGTGGCTGTATACAAATGTTTTCGCTTTGCCGTGGCCTTTTTGGCAACCGCACTGAAAAACAATTTTTCAAGATTGGCCAATCTGGCACACACCTCAGATTGCGACTCCCCGCCAATGACCACATCACATGGGGTACGTGTCAAGCGAGGGGGAGAAGGAGAGGAGACTGGCGGAGCAGAACCAGACACCTGAGATCCGTAATAGACCCAAACTATCAACTATAACAATGATAACAATCACCATACAGGGGATCCAAGATAATGCAAAACCAAGGGTGGGTTGGAGCAGGATGTACTGTATACTCATAATACCAATTCTACAGGTGAGTAATCAGAGAATTGTATTATTCTTAGTATACAGTACGTCCTGCTCCAGATATAATACTTACACTTGGGACATCCAATAGCAGTGTCCATAAAGTAGGGTGGGATCCCCAACAAACAGCAGACAGTTTAAACCACTGTCACCTGCATAACCATACGGCCAAGACAGCATGAGCTGAGGCCCTATCATCAACCTAGTATAAAACTTGCAAAAGGTATGAGCAGAAGGCCAATGGTAGTGGCCTAGCCAACCAGTTCAACAGAAGCCCGGTGCTGAAAAGCCCAAGGGGCAACAAGCACAAGTAGGAAAAGAATCGAGGAGACAAGGAAGAATCATCCCCTTGCTGGAATTGGCCTGAGTAACAGCCTGACGGATCCAATAGCTACAGTAGACCTGGCAGAAGCCCAAGGACCGAACCAAGGACTAGGAGGAACATCCATTAAGGTAATAACCAGGACCAAGCCGCCCAACTCCCGAGAGCAGAAGGGATCGAGCACATTCAGGATGTAATGACCACAGGCCCCAAGGAACATCAGTTCCCCTAAGGACACAGACTACCAAGGAAAAACTTCCAACACCTGAAGAAGGAAGTCAGAACCCTTTCCTCAGCGCTGCTAGGAAAAGGCACAGCAGGTCCAGACGGGCCCCAAATAGGCGTCGCCCTCTAAAAGGGAAGCCCAGTAAGAGTCTTTTTTGTAGCATCGTCAGCACCCCACTGTTGCAGCCAGACCAAGCGACGTATAGCTACCGCAAGGGCAGAAGTTCTTGCACACATTGTGATAGCGTCCTCCAGCGCTAATAGAATAAATTTTACAAATACTGTACATCACACAATTGGAGAGTGCATTAAATACCTCCCAGGGGAGATCCTCGGGGTGATGATCAAGCAACTTTCTGATGAGGGTTCTAGCGGCCACTGCAGTGATAGCCGCGGCACAGACCGGGCGCAGCGCCGTCCCTGCACAAGAAAAGGCATGGGAGGCCAACAGCTCAATGCACCGGTCCTCAGCATCCCGAAGGGTACTATAAGCAGGGGTTGTAATAATACAATTCTGTGAGAATCTCACCTGTAGAATTGGTATTATATGCATACAGCACGTCCTGCTCCAGAACATATTCATAACTCATGGGTATACCTCCGCCTTCAGCGCCGTGCACTGCAGATCACGAAGAAAACAAGCTCCTCCCGGCCCTACATATACCGGAGGACCTCCCACAATCCCCAGCATTGAAAAGCAGTGATCAGAGAAGCCAGGAGAAGCACAACCACCCAGAATTTCTGGTAATAACACCAAGTGAGTACAATCACCATACAGGGGATCCAGAACAAAGTGAAACCAGGGTGGGGTGGAGCAGGATGTGCTG
This sequence comes from Gastrophryne carolinensis, assembly GCA_027917425.1. Classification (NCBI taxonomy): domain Eukaryota; kingdom Metazoa; phylum Chordata; class Amphibia; order Anura; family Microhylidae; genus Gastrophryne; species Gastrophryne carolinensis. Next base: position 382,474,227 of record CM051237.1, on the reverse strand, counting down.
TATGCATATAATACCAATTCTACAGGTGAGATTCTCACAGAATTGTATTCTAAGCATACAGCACGTCCTGCTCCAGAACATATTCATAACGTATGGGACATCCAATAGTGTCCACAATAGGGTGGGATCCCCATGAAAAGGCACAGCCAACAGTAAAGCGCTGTCACCCTAAACCATGTAATAAACAACGAGAGCAATGCTCAAACCTCAACCTTTGAACCTTGTAAAGGGAGAATAGAACTCAAGCAGCGGACTGGCCGGCTTGAGCGCCAGAACATAGTGCTACAGGGCAAGCCCAGCACTAATGGTACAAGAATAATAATAATAATAATAATAATAATAGGGAGGAAGAATCTTCCTCTAAAAGGATAGACCAAAATAACTGTCTAACCATTCCGCTACAAGAGGGGGTAACCATGGTAACTCATATATATATATATATATATATATATATATTTTTAATATATATATATATATATATATATATATATTTTTAATATATATATATATATATATATATATATATATATATTTTTAATATATATATATATATATATATATATTTTTAATATATATATATATATATATATATATATATATTTTTAATATATATATATATATATATATATATATATATATATATATATATATATATATATATATATTTTTAATATATATATATATATATATATTTTTAATATATATATATATATATATATATATATATATTTTTAATATATATATATATATATATATATATATATATATATATATTTTTAATATATATATATATATATATATATTTTTAATATATATTTTTAATATATATATATATATATATATATATTTTTAATATATATTTTTAATATATATTTTTAATATATATATATATATATATATATATATATATATATATATATATAATATAAATATAAATATATATATATAATATAAATATATATATATATATTTAATATAAATATATATATATATATTTAATATAAATATATATATATATATATTTAATATAAATATATATATATATATATTTAATATAAATATATATATATATATATATTTAATATAAATATATATATATATATATATTTAATATA